>JAJJWM010000416.1:0-36256 GCA_021655865.1 Fusarium guadeloupense
GAATAACTCTGTCAATAGTGGGGAACGCACCCACTATTGACAGAGTTATTCGTGTTATTAAAAGGTTGACCGTGGGATAGGTAATAGGGAGGCTCGTCAGTCTGCACGATGACCGTGACATGCTTCCAGAATCTTGTTCCTTGCTTGCCAGGGTTCCTCAGAATAAGAGTATATTCCTGTAGAAGTGTAGAGTCTGGCAGTTCATGTGGGTTGATAGTTGGCCCATGCAACGACTTCAGCTTGAGTAACAGAACAACTGTAAGGTTGGTGTCTGTTAGTCGCTAATTCTAATGCCTGTCGATGCGCGTCGAAATGAAAGACCTGCTGACTCGTCAAGTACCTTGATGCCAGGGTTTTTAATTAGATTGGGTTCTTGGAGTCCTGAAAGGTTGCTATGCGTCGCCGTCAACCCCAGCCAAAGATCTCGCGCCAAAAGTGGGAGCCGATGCGGCGTCTCGTCTTATGTTGCTCAACCTGTCGTGACCCAGCCAGAGGACGGGAGCAAGCCCTTGAGTCGAGGACGGAGTATCAAAGGGCCAGAGGACAGGGAAGACGACGTGGTACAAATGTAACACCTGGCTGGGGCTAACTTATAACCCTTGCACCCTGGTACCAGATCTTGCGGCATCATACACCTGGACTCGTCGGCGTGTCACGACGTTAATATCGTGATGGGATCTTAGAACTTGATGAAGAAGAAGAAGAAGAAGAAGAAGAAGAAGAAGAAGAATGACCGAGGCGAAGTTAGCTACGAATTGTAAATTGTGATGGATGTATTATGTCAAAAACCACCTAGACTCTGAAGTGACCTACTCGGCTTGTCTCTTGGCAAGTGCTCGTTAGGCAGGTAAAGCCATGTAATTACCTTATGATGCATTTGGGAAATGATTCCCCCTTGAGCTATTGGCCATTGTCTGAAAGCTTATCAGAAGTCGCGGGTAAAACAAGAAGGAAAGATTAAAGACAAAGGTAGACAGCTTAAGAGATAGGGCAGTCAAGGCACGTACCCGTTTATCTCCACCATCAACACCACCCAACCACATCCTTGGAAGCAGCTGAGCTCCAAGCTCACATACTAAGTAGTTCTTCAATCGTACACTGGTCTTCTTAGGGCTCGGTTCTTCCCCCAGCAGTCCACGCCGCCGTCTTTACCGCTGGCGCGCACAGAAAACCAGGATGTGCGAACCCAGACCACCGGGGCCGGAGTGAGCGTTGATGGATGTTAAACGTTGCCGGCCGGGCAACAAGCTAACTGAACTTGTTCAAGGTACATGACGGTGCTACCGAACCGACTAATCGAGCATCTGTTATGCGGATAGATATTCGTTCATGATAACGAGCCTAACAGTCACCAAAAGCGACACCATGGTCGGGAAAGGCCCCGTGCTTCCTTTCTTTACTGCATCTCATCTTTCTCCAATACCGTCTCTTGCATCATCTGGTTCCCCCCTGTTTCCAACGATCCCAGTCCTACCTAGGTAGTCTTGGCTCTGACCCTGACTTTCGTCCATACCCCAGCATCTGGGCAGCAGCGAACCAATTGGCCCTCCACGCCAAAATATCGCTCTCTCAAGCATCACGAATGGCCATGTCAAAACGGAGTAACGGCCAAACAATCGATAATCATGTCAAGGGCATTGACATTCGCTGTCTTTACCTGGGCAGGCCACTGAGACGCAAATTCCAACGCCAGCACTAGCCAGCACCAACGCTCAACGCCGCCCACGCCCCTAGGGATCAAAAATTCACACCCCCTTACTCACTTCCAACCTTAAAGAGATTTGCAAAGCCTTCGGTACCTGGGTTCGTATATCTGGCCATGTATCAAGAAAGCAAAACAAGAGTGAGAGCCCAAGCTGGACGATTGGTCGTGTACAAAGTCCGACTAAGATCTCCTTGTGCGAATTCGCCTACAATTAACCTAACAGATGACTTTGCACCTACAGACCTGTTGACAATACATTATCTGCACGACGGATACACCATGTACGGCGTCGATTTTGATGATGGCAGACTGCTTCAAGATCTACGGTTGAGTAGAAGCATTAACGTTCGGCCAGCGCTTTGATTCTCTTCGGGTCTAAAGCTCCTTGCCACGCCGAATCATCCAACTACCACTCAGTCCACTTTCTTTTCTCTGGGCTTAGCCGTTGGCCAATGCACCCAATCGCTTCCTTTACACGACTTCATCTGGCACTTCACCTTGATGAAATGATTGCCATCTCTTGTTGCTTTCTTGTGCCTTCATGAGTGGCCTTACCCTGGGCCACCTTGGTGTAGTTACTTAATGCTTGAGCTAACATCTCTTGCTAAATGGCACATATGGGGATCTATACCACCCGGTCTCGTCGTCTCTCTGTTGTCGTGGTCATAACCAATAACTATTTATACATCCCCAGTTTAATCATCCCAGCTTCGGTTCACTGCCATGATCCCTGGGCATGAACATACAAATGTACATCATGTGTCCTTACCTGCCGCCTGCCTGCCTGTTGTTTTCTAATACAGCATCGTAGGGTTGGTTACCAAGCAATTTGGCACTAAGACCTTTCCCCAGGGATTTTCTGGCCGCACCCCTCCCTCTCAGCCGGGCGTTGACCACGACAACCTCCACAACGGGCATCCACCAAGACCATCTCCACAGGCACCGAAGTGCACTCTCAGGGCCCTAGTCTCTAGGCTAGCTCGCCTGGGCTGGGCTGGGCTGGGCTAGGCTGGGCTGGCTTGCTCCATCTTGCGGGAGCCCTTACTCACGACAAGACGAGACAATACTGCGGTACCGTCCCAGTCAGACTTGAGTAGAGTACATCTATGTATGTCTTGCGCTTTATAGGTAGTTCTGGTCTTGGGCGTGGTTTTTGTCTTGGGTTTGCATTTTCATTCTTGTCTTTGACTCTGCTAGGGTTGACTCACTTATTTCCTATACTGTCATACTGGCTTTTGGCTTGTCTTTCTCCTGTCGTTTCTGTCAATCCCATCCTTTCGGGACAGCCGATTTCCAACCCAGCCAGTCGGCGCTCGCCCGACTTGACCACGGCGGCTCATTCACTCCATTCAGCATCTTTCTCGGTTGCCCTTGTTTGTCTTGATCTTACCTTAGACCCCCACTATCAGATTCAAAGAGGACCATTCTCTTGGAGCTCAGCAACCAGCAAGAGTTGGAGGCTTGTCAACTACTACTCCCTTCTTATTCTACTACATATCTATATCACAGCTTCCTTTCACGGCACGCCCCAGTCACAACTGCGTATCGTGTCTAATTGCTTCTGCACCAAATTTCTCCCAGGTCAACATCTGGCGCATCATTCAAGACCAAGGGCGGAGAATTCTCGTTATGGAACTCTACCGGAATCCTTGATTAATTGAGCAGCCACTCTAAAATCTAAGCCAGGGTCCTCCCTAATGCCCTGTCACCAACCCTGATCCATCCCAGCTGCATCTCAGTCGCGCTGCCCACCCAGAGAGAAGCTTTTAGTGCATACATAGTCACACAAAAACCGACCATAGGCCACCGTACAGCTTCCGTCCGCAGTCCGACTACTTGTGTTCACGGCCTCCCGGCCAGCAAGGGGCCCGAAGACACTTACTCGCCCGTCCTGCCTCGTCCGGTTCCGCCTCTCAGGTTCCGGCCCTGAATATCTGCGGTTGGCCGCCTCCGTCTCGACATCCCAACTGCACGGCTTCATGTTGTATCACCAGAACTCCCCAAGATCCCATCTTGTAGTATCACGGTGCAGCATCTCGTCTCACGCCTCCTCATCTTTGCGTTCGCTTGTTGGCTCTTTGATCCTGGACTCACTGTCACAACTATCAGCCTATTATCCCGAATCTCCTGGATTTCTCCTACATTTATCTGCCACCTCAGCTCCGCAGATCTTGGAAGCGGGGCAACCTTTTCTTCCTCGTCAACCACGACAACATTGCATCGATATATCTCTCGATTGGTTAGGAATTATCAAATACCCGGCTGCAACTTTACCAGAGAAGTCTTGTTGTCTATAACCGCTGCTGATACCTGATGGGTGGATGTTGACGACTAGACACTGGCCTTAACCACACATCTCAAGCTTGCAACCTGCAGACAGACAGTCTTTGCCCTTTACAAAGCAAAGCGCTTCTTTGTCGTCGCTGGTTCAAGGTTGGAGTGCTCTTTTGTCCAGCCCACTGATATTATAGCAACTTTGCCCTCATGCTCACCAAGGGACCCATCTCCAATACAAGCTCCGTTCCGCTCGGCCAACGCCGCGGTATCTCAGACCTGGCGCAATTCGCCTTAGACCTGGCCTGGGTATCCGAGAGTGCAGAGCACAACGCCTTTGCTCGATCTCGGGCGTATCCCTCCCCGCCCATGTCAGGATCTCCGCCCCTTCCCCCGAAACGGCCTCAAGACGCTGGTGATCGTGGGCAAGTACTTGGGGGATATTCGACCTCCAATCATCCGGATACCTATTGGGGGAATGCGAATCAACAATTGCCAGTGGATCATCGAGGGCCACCCAACATGCAAACCGCATTGCCTAGGTTATTTCAACAGGGAGCTCCAGAACCATCACCGTATTCATATCGAAGGCCAGACGATCCCCCGACTCGGCCAGTCCCCTATATCCAATCGGGAGCACCACCCATGTCCCAACAAGCAGGCTATATCCCCACTGGTGTACCTGGAGCATCGACACCTTATACCCCGTCAACTCGTCCCTCCATTGTTGAGAACCAGGCAATGACCTCGCCCAAATCGCAAAGAAAAACCAAAGGTCATGTGGCATCCGCATGCGTGCCATGCAAACGAGCACATCTTCGGTAAGTAACCTTCTATAACCAAACAATCAGTCTACCCCTGAACCATGTGTGCTGACTTGCGAATAGTTGCGATGGTATGTCTTCCGTGCCTGTTTCTTTACCTTTATGCCGAGCAGCCGTCAGGTTATATGCTGTGATGTGTTCTTTTCTATATTGCATTACCTAGGAAGTTGAGACGCGACCATGATGTACTCGCGATGATGCAAGTAAAAGGCGCTGAGTCATGAAGGCAAACCCATCAATGATCAGAGAGTTCTTGGAAAGTACTCGACATAACACAGGGTGCTATGGACAACGCAATGTTCCCATCAGTTGGCTTGTGGATGACCTCTTCGTCATGTTATATGGACTCGTGTTTACCCAAGTGGGACGCAATTCTGGCTATGCGACTCTTATATCAGCAGTTGAACTGAGGCTAATCGGGTTGACAGCCCAACGACCGTGCTCGAGATGTATTACGAATGGGAAGGAAGAATCATGCGTCGATGTTCAACATAAGAAAAGGGGTCGACCACGGCTGAGAGACGATCGAGAAACCCGATATGATCCATCGAGGTTCCCACACCCACAAGACGCTGCGGCAAGGCGGCCGCTGAGTATATATCCTTCGGGCGTCTCTATGGGGCCCGGGTAAGGCGGATCACTCGTGTTAACCTTTCTGTCGACGTGCTAATGAGTCAAAACCAGAGAACATATGAACCCGCGATATCACGAACAAACTTCAGTCATGGATGCTTCAGCTTATCCGTCCCATCTACCGACAGCTCCTCGAGGTGCAGACCCCGTTGCCTTTTTAAACATGAAGATGGATTTTGCGAAGGCATCGCCAGCATTTGTGGAGGCCGTGGGCCAAACAGACCTCCAGGGACAGAACTTGGGCGATGTTGTCGTGCCGACAGAAAGGGAAAAGGTTGCGTCAATCCGAAGCCAACTTATTGAAGAACAAACGCGAAAGGAACCGAATTATTTACCACCGATCCTTGCTCGACTCGATCACATCATCCAGGGGCTTGGGTTTGGTGCCGAAGAGATAGGCCGATTCCAGCTTGACCGGCAGGAATACTTGACATTCAGAGCCGCCGATGGACAACCTAGGCAATATCCCATTCGTCTCGGGCTTGCGAAGGAGGGCACCATCTACTTCGTTGTTATAGTGATCAGCCTACCACTACGGCACACGTATCCCCTACCGTCTTCGCCTGCTACTCGAGAAAGTGGGCATGGGTATGCTTCCCAACCACCGACCCCACAGTCTGTATATAGGACGCCGATGCCGCCTGCGCCTACTTTTGATATGGCAAGAAATCGATTCAACGAGGTGCCGCTGGTATCTAGACCGGCTGCCGGACCTTCGACGCAGCTTCCCATCAACACGAACCCTGGAATTGCAGCTGGAACTGGGGCAGCATCGTATGGTGCATCGTCAAGCCGAGCAGAGTATGCTGCTTCTCCATCATATCATGTTCCACGAAGTGAGCTGCCACCGTCGGGCGGATATCGATCTCAAGCAGCGTTTCAGCTTCCACCGATCCGGGCTCAACCCGATCAGCCTGGACCACGTCCTGAGGAGCAGAAATGGGTACGCGAGGAACGACCAAACCGAGTTGATATTGGCGGTCTGATTGATAAGCCCGATGCTCCGGATCGACCACGGTAGTGCGGTTCTGGTTCAGACAAGGCGTGAAATACAGAGGCTGAACTCAGATCCTGGAAGGGTATAAGTTCCCAGATGCGTATATGTGAAGATGTGGCATTTTGTTTGATTTTCGTTGTTTGGCTTTTAGAGTGACGGCATTATGTGTCTATTAGGACACTCCTTGTACTATAGCCTTGTTGATGCGATTGTGTCTTGTATATGGTTGATTTTGTGGGAGCAAGAAAGCCAAAGCATGGCTTTATGCCGTTGAAGGCAGCGCGTGGCATTTGCGGCTTGCAGCGTTGTGTTGGGCGGAGTGGCTGAGAATGACTGCAGCTTTGCAGTATCAAGCATGTGGTTATGACCGCACTTTGATCGAGCTGGTGTATTCTCGTCGCACAGCATTGTACGATGCGGAGTTTTCTATTGAATGCGGTTGTGTGCTTGACGATGTGATGGGTATCTGGGGTTAGGGAAACTAGTGTGGTGGAGTTGGATATACCAAAGGAAGATGACGAGTCTTGGCTCTTTCTAGACAGTGAAGGGACGGACGACAGTACAATGGAAAAGATGAGAGATTATGACTCAGTTTTGTATGTCAAAGAGTGAGTTGAAAAATAATGCAGGGCGCAATCCCACGTGTTGTGTGACACAGGCGCAAGCATGGCATGACAGAAGCATCCATGCACGGATGGAAGGGAATGACGGGGAGGGAACAGGGGGCTATGCATTAAAGCCAATAAGAGCAATAAAATGTAAGATCAAGAAACGATAATCCAATAGTAGAAAGGATGCGACGGGACGGCATTAGATGTCATTGACCGGATCTGCTGCCCTCCAGTTCACAGGGATCCCCCAGGGGACGTGTAAGTTAGTAAGTAGTATATAAATGAATCCAGGATGGGTGCTCCGTTTAAACTGTAATTTTTTATTCCCCGAGCCGTTTGTCCGCCTGCCGCCCCTCCATGATCTGAACGACGTTGCGACAAGCGGGAGACGGGAAACGGGACGGGGGACGGGATGAAGGGAAGGGGTGGAAACTATGATTTATAAGGACGTGACGGAGAGAGGCCCGGCACCCCGGTGTTGTCTGTGGCGGTGCTTTATGTTCTATACTGTCAGGTTGGTGATGTCATTGAGGCATTGGACATGTACTATGATAAACATATGCAGAAACTACTAGGCATAATACAATGTTTTATTACATGGTCTCAGATACCAGTGACTCCAAATGTGGTATTGTATCTATATAAGTGTAAGTTTGTCTAATTCTTTAAAGTCGACATGCTCGCCATGATGCAGCAAGAAATAATACAGAAAGAAAGAGACTGCCAATATAAAAACAAACTCAAAAAGATAAAACAATGAATCAGTAGTACAGCCGTGCTCCTTGCCTTGCGACGAATGATCTTGTCTTTTGTCTTGATGCTTTCAGAGGTGTTTCTCAGTTCGTCTAGGGCACTCTGGGCACCTCGTGATGCATGCGAGGCTGTAGCTGCGCACTCTGACCATATTGGAGATCGATCTCTTGCGCAAGGGGATCGTTGCCAGTCGCCGGAGCAGCACCGGAACCCCTGCTGGAGAATTGAAAGTGTCCAAGATCGGCACCCCGATTGTGGTCATCAGCCGGTGCCGAAGGTGGGGGTGACCGAGGCCGTGTGTGGTGAGAGCATCGGCTTGCCGAGGTGGAATTTGGGCGCGAGCCGGAGCAGGCGGCTCTGAAGGTGATCATGTTTAGTACCTGAGTTTGTTGGAAGGGGCTTTAGAGAGGGAACTTACCGGTGTGAGTGTGAGTTAGACGAGTTTGACATGCTGAGATGGGTTGGAAGGTTGGATATGGGTGTGCTGTTGTGCAGGTAGATCACCCAACCGGCTAATAAGAGAGTTCGAAACGTGGTCTGGGGAAAAGCCGACAGAGATATTCTTTGCTCTACAGCAGATTATCTATAAAGTAGAATTTTAAGGGATGGGATCGGGGAGGGGGATTCTTATAATCGTCTAGTCATTTGGCGACCCATTCATTGCCTTTTTCCTGTACCTGGCATACGGCCTTTATTACATCGCGCCCACGGTTGCTCCAGTGCTAGTAGGTACAGTAGCTAGCGTGCACCGCGAAGCAAACTGGAAAAATGCTGCAGGGCATCCATCCATAAGGCTGTACCTTGCATCTCAAAGCCCCAGGCTACAAGGTGTACAAGGAGGCAATGCCAGGGCGATGCGGATGTCGTGCGAAAATCTTGGCTTGGTGCATTTTCATTTCTCTACGCCCTTGTATTTGTGAAGCCGAATATCAAGTACAATCCATAGAGATCCAATACAAGATGATCATTCACAGCAAAGGTTACAACAGCGTTCTCATGTCAGATGAGAAGACTTACTGCGTGCAAGCTACTAACCTAGGTACTGCATGACCCGAGGAGTTACTTCCTCTCCTCTCCTCTCTCTTTTCACACGACTTCTCAAGAGCTTTAGTTGAGTTGGAGAATGCCATGTCACCCAGGCAGCAGCAATTGCAGTGAAGAGAAAACGTCCCGAATAGGATAAGACGATGAGCTAAGAATCTGCAAAGAAGAGCAAATAAATGCTGCATGAACCTGGGCGTGTCTCAGCCTGAGTCATGGTGAAGAAGATGATTTGCAGTACTTAGAGCGCCCAACCTCGTACTTGGCTGTTGGAAGTTGAGAATGAATGTGGAGTTGGGGAGAACAAAGGACTATGACAGATTATCCAGGGCCACGAGTTTATCAAATATCACAAAGTTGCCTGTTGAGTTCTTAGCTGACGAGGCAGTGCAGGGATGCCTAGCGCCTGGGACGACCTACAAGGCGAAATAACCCTGGATCAAAAAGACAATTACGACTTCTTCTTCTTCTTCTTCCGAAGCAGTCTGTATGACGACAACAGAATGCTATAGCACGTAGTATACATTGTGTTGGAGTTGAATATCTAAGCCTCCCAGGCACAATGCAAATGAGCCCAGCTACTCATACTTCGCCTGGGTGTTGTTTGTTTGTTGAGTCATTGCTGGCTGTGTCGCTTGCGTTACGCCTCGCGGTGAGCCGATTTAGGAATACTGAGCGAGAAGACTTCTTTTTATCACTTCTCATCTTTTTACAGCTACACTGTAACTTGGTCTTCACAATAATCGGGCGCTGAATTAACGAGAGCCCCCAATGTCCTTTCGTCTTGTACATATACCGCCAAGAATGGAACCCGATGGCACCGGTTCCCGCTCAGCTTTGTTCCCAAGGCGAGCCACAGTCCCTTGTTTACGGGCTTGTTGTCATTTGATAGAATCACATCTTTGTCAACGTAGATTTATTGATCAATGAAGATTTCGGAATGACTGGATTTACAAGCTCCACAGAGAATCTCATACCCAGGGCAAGTGGGCAAGTGTCAACTGCCTGCCACCTTCCATGATGTAGTACCCAGGGTCACGTGCACACATCTCGCATCCCGTCCCTTCAATGAGCTGGCGATCTGGTTGCAGCTCCTTATTGCCTGGTCCTTGTCTTGCATGAACGACACTGTTTTCTCTTTTCACGTACCGCATTGAGGATAAAATTTGATCTGACTCACGGCATCATAATCACATTCGATTGAAAGCGCCACGTGAGAGCACCATGAAATCACAATTACTTGGGAAAACGAGATGAGAAAAGAGGAATCAATCAGCTTGCGCATGATCGTGCATACACTCCGCCAACACATTCTCACTTTCTCTTGAAATCAAAAACATTTGCAGCCTCACCATAGCCTTGTGCATATGCAGAGAGATTACCGACCCATCACTCTACCACGAGGCTGCATCCATTGCCAATGGATACAGACGCAGATGTTGTCATGGGAGGTGTCCCAAACCCCGACAATAATCAAAATCTTGCCTTGAGCGGCACAAAGAGAAATGTTGACGGTCAGCCTGTCAACAATCAACCTGAAAAAAGCCTTGCGCCTCGCAGAATCAAGGTAGGCAATCATGAGGCTGTTTCCCCTTATGGCCTTACGCATGGCTCATACTCACCGGCTAACATGGACCTGCAGGCGCTCGATCCAAATGTAGTAAACAAAATCGCAGCGGGTGAAATAATTGTGGCCCCCGTTCATGCTCTCAAAGAACTCATCGAAAACGCTGTCGATGCGGGAGCTACCTCTCTAGACGTCCTTGCCAAGGAGGGAGGGCTCAAGCTGCTACAAATAACAGACAATGGCTGTGGTATTCAGGTAAACTGCTTCACCCCTATTCAAATCCCCGCAAAGCTGACTTTGCCCACAGAAAGATGATTTGGCCATTCTATGTGAGCGCCACACCACATCCAAGATCAGCACCTTTGAGGACTTGGCCTCTATTGCAACCTATGGGTTCCGAGGCGAGGCTCTCGCCAGTATCAGCCACATAGCCCATCTTTCCGTTACCACCAAGACCAAAGATTCTGATCTTGCTTGGCGGGCACATTACCTCGACGGGAATCTCGCCCCAGCAAAGCCTGGTCAGTCTGCAGAACCCAAGGGCGTCGCGGGTCGCCCGGGGACACAGATTACAGTGGAAGACCTTTTCTACAACATACCGACCCGCAAGAGAGCCTTTCGCTCGCCGTCTGATGAGTTCAACAAGATAATTGACATGGTTGGTCGATATGCCGTTCACTGCAAGGGTGTTGGTTTTACTTGCAAAAAGGCGGGCGAGGCCTCAACCAGCCTGTCAGTACAGGCCCATGCTACAGTCATCGACCGCATCCGCCAGATCCACGGTAGTGCCGTGGCGAACGAACTCTTGGAGTTCTCGGTTGCCGAGGCTCGCTGGGGCTTCAAAGCTGAGGGTTTCGCAACCAACGCAAACTATTCGGTCAAAAAGACGACAATTTTACTCTTCATCAACCACCGTTGCGTTGAATCAAATCACATCAAGAAAGCTGTCGAGCAAACATATGCCAACTTCCTACCCAAGAATGGCCACCCGTTCATCTATCTAAGTCTCGAGATCGAGCCAGCTCGGGTAGATGTCAATGTTCACCCGACAAAGAGGGAGGTTCACTTTCTTAATGAAGACGAGATTATTCAGTCTATCTGCGAACAAATTGAGTCTAAACTTGCTGCTGTAGACACAAGTCGCACTTTTATGACGCAGACGCTTCTTCCTGGCGCAAAACAGGTCGAATCCACTCCACAAACTGAGAGTGATGGAACTCCAAGCCGACGGACCCCAGCATCCAAAAAGCGAAGGTACTCAAACGATTTGGTAAGAACGGATACAGCTGAGCGGAAGATAACATCTATGTTTGCCCGAGCTGGCCCCAGCGAGTCGACCGGCTCTGTAGATCGTGCAGGAGATTCCTCTACAGCCCCAGAGGTTCTCGAGTATGAGACTGTGGATCGCGAGCTTGTCCAGTGCCGACTGAACAGCGTGAAACAGCTAAGACAGGAGGTCAGAGAAGACGTACACAACGGGCTGACTGAGATATTCTCCAACCATACTTTTGTTGGTGTTGTGGACGACCAGCGTCGGCTGGCAGCAATTCAGGGCGATGTTAAGCTATACTTGATCGATTATGGCCGGACTTGCTACGATTATATCTATCAACTGGGACTGACGGATTTTGGTAACTTTGGCACCATACAATTCAACCCCTCATTGGACCTTCGCGAGTTGCTCCGTATGGCGGCCGAGATGGAAAAGAACGCCATCAGCTCGCCTGATGAAGACTTTGATGCCGAGACTTTGGTAGATCGGGTGGCAGACCAGCTTATTGAGCGTCGTGAAATGCTCCTCGAGTACTTTTCTCTTGAAATTTCACCTGCCGGTGAACTTGTTTCGCTACCGTTGCTCATCAAGGGTTATACACCACCTCTCGTTAAGCTCCCTCGCTTCCTCCTCCGCCTCGGGCCCGGTGTCGATTGGACCGAAGAAAAGGCCTGCTTTGAATCGTTTCTACGAGAATTAGCCACTTTCTACGTCCCTGAGCAATTGCCAACCTTGCCTGGCGACCCGGAAAGCCTTCGCGAAGAGAATATCTCAGAAGAACTGCGTGCGCGGCGCCAACATGTGAGGCATGCCGTGGAGCATGTCTTCTTCCCAGCATTCAAGGCTAGGTTGGTAGCAACAAAATCACTCATGGAAGATGGAGTCCTCGAAGTTGCAAACTTGAAGGGCCTTTACCGGGTTTTTGAACGGTGTTAATTGGGAGAGCTCTAGACATGGTGCTTCATGGTTGTTATTTCGGGCTGATTGCTGATATTTTGATCAACCATTTCAGGAACTGGTGCTAGATGCTGGCGCCGATCTAACGTTATCACGAGCAGATCAAGCGTTGAACGGGTTGGAAGGTTCTCGTTTGATGAAACACATTGTGAGCAATTTTATGGGCGAGATACCAATGGTTTATGAAGATTAGAAAAATCAAGTGCTTTTATTAACCGATTATGCCTGCGGCTTGTTCCTTCGTTTGTATGTCAGGAAACGATTCAAGTTCAACACAGCCTCGTCGGCACGCAGACGCAGCTCACTATTGGCACGTTTGTCGATAGTCTTGAGCATGGCGCGCACCTTGGGGACTGCCTCTTCTAGGTGTGTTATAAAGTTGTCCTTCCAGAAAACGTCCTTGTCGTACGTGTAGCTCTCATCAGCGTAGATGTCAAAGAGCTGGTTGAGAGCCTCAACTGCATCAGCAGTTGGTGTGTCCGGCAGACCAGCGAGGAGAGTAATGAGAAAATTTCCAATGTCGCGGTTACGGTCGAGAGGCGCAGGGTCAAGGGCAAGCTGGCCGAGGACGCCGATGCACTTGACGCTGAGGGATTGGAAGGGGTCTTCTGCATCCTGAGCGGCGGGGGAGCCCTTTGTGGCTTGGTAGAGGGCGATGAAGCGACGGTGCTCATCGTTGAAGGGTGTGTTGGGCCGGCCTCGGAGCGAGCGGGCGACGCCCCAAGCAAGACTGGTGACGTGGGTAGCCAGGCCGATATCAGCGGTGTCTGTGGCGAGGATGGGAGCGATGACCTGCGTCCAGAGTGCGCGGCCGACAGGGTCCCAAGCAGCTTGGATGGCAGCGTTGTGGGGGTCAGAGAAGTCGATGAGGGAGACGGACCAGGCGATGTTGTTGAGGGCGGAGAGGGAGTGGCCTTGCAGGCGGAGGGAGGTGTCGTCGATGGGGGAGAGAGAGGCTATGCGCATGAGTTCGGGGAGGGCGTTGTCGATGAGGGTCTTGAGGACGGGAAGATCGTCGATGTTGCCGTCTTCATCGTTCCTGTCGGCGCCAGTTACCATCTCCATATCGGCTTCCAGTTCGTCATCATCCATCTCGTCCTCATCGTCGCCGCCCTCTTCCTCGGCGTCGGAGACTTCTCCATCTGCGTCACCCATTTCCTCATCATCCTTGCCCTCGGGCTTTTCTTCCTGCTGGGGTTCGCCAGCTTCAGATGTGTTCAGTGTTGTTCCGATGGAAGCCAGGATCTCCAGGGCGAGCTGCTGATACTCGACGGGGTTCGCCCAGCCCACTGAGTCTGACATTTGTCCTGGCTCATAAGCCTTGAGGGCCTGTGAGAGGGTGGGGATGAGGAGTGAGTTATCGGCTCCGAGGGCTATGTCCTGTCCCTCAAGAGAGGCGAAGAGGTTGTGAAGAACACCACAGGCAAGAACGCCGTCGCTGTTGGCTGTCTTGCGTAGAGACAGCAGAGTGCCATATGTGCGGTGCTCCTTAGTGCTGACAACCTTGTCAGAGAGCTGCTGATTGTCCTCGCAGAGAATCATAAGGCAAGCTAAGGCATCGCTTCTTAGTGAGACGATGTCAGGGTTGCTGGCGAGCTCATCTGAAGTGAGGAGAAAGAGAAGACGAGTGATGGTGGCATTGCGGGAGATGGCTTCAAGAATCTCATCTTGAGCCTCGGCGAGAGCAGTGAGAAGAGAGATGAGTGACGAAGCGATGCTGAGTATAGTAGCTTGCTCAGACTTTGATCGTTTTTGGAACTCCAGGTCCTTGGACAAGAGAATTTCAGTGATCTATATGGGAGATAAGTTCGTGTCCTTTATCTGAGCCGAAACAACGATAACGTACCGACTTGACAGCAAACTCAATCGCAGTGAGAACATCAACACGATAAAGATGCACACAAAAATCAGGCTCCTCCTCCTGGGCCAGAACCCGCAGAATGCCCCATCCAGCAGCGCGACTCTCAAGAGCAGCGTCAGTCAGAGTCTGTGTGAGGATGGTGTGCACGATCTGCTCTCGTAGAAGAAGCTTACGGCACTTTTGGTCGTGGATGATGTTTGAGACGGCAGAGGCAGCGGCAGAGCGAGACTTTGGGTCGGCGCTCTTGAGGTCGTTGATGACGGGGAGGATCTTGTTCTCTCTGAGAGCGGCGAGTTCAGGGTCTGAGGGGGGCTTTACGGCTTTTGCGATGGGATCTTTGCGGGCTGAGCTACCGCGGTTACGGCGTGATTTTGCCATTTTTATGAGATGTTTTGATGTTGATGTTGTTGGTTTGGTTTATATCTTGTCGAGTCAGAGGCGGTTAAGTTAAAAATTTACATGAATATTTTGCAACGGCGAATCGTGCCCCACCATGGAATGGAAATGTTAAGCCTGCGCCTCTCATGACAAGGATTTATCTACAACCTTTTAAGTCAAGAGAACCAAGAATATATATATATGTATGCTCTTATATAGTTTATTGTAAATATTTGCGCAATTTCAGCTGTAAAATAATGTTGTGTTCCTGGCCTATTGATGTTGTATGCTGTATGCTGCTCATCCATATCAACTTTCAGCCATTCTAACAAGACCTTTACTATAGATCTCATACTAACATCAACTAACTATAGGTAGTCGCACCACCTGTTCAAGAAAATCCATGACTCAATTCTATAGACAGCTAGTAGGTTTTATTTGAATGTGTACCATCACTAACATTAAGTATATACTCCGTAGTTGTCAAAGAGACAGGGTCAATTAGAGCAGACTAAGCTCTGAGCCACTAAAAGCTAGCACCAACCACGCTGTAAGAGTGACGGGAACAGCAACTACTGTACCAAAAGCACGAGCCACGCTGTTCTGCCGGACCGGGTTGTCCATGTCAACCTCTCATCCTTTAATAATCCCAACATCTAACTACCTCTACCTTGTCTGTTCACTATCGCATACCTGGCATTGTCTGTTTCGGTCGTACACTTGTTATAGATTGTTTTTGCTTTCCTTTATCGTATACATGTCCCTCGACAGCTAGCCTGCTCCGATAAGCTCCCATGAGCTCTACTATCGCCATCGAACCTTGAGCTCTCTCTCTACTCGATAGATCGCCGACGGACATCACATCATGACGCCTGCGCGCGGCAGAACAAAGGCGCGATTCTGGGTCGGAGACGAGGAAATGGCCACCAAAAAAGACGACGACCTTCATACTCCCGGCCATCACTATCCCTCAAGACCTAGCCCTCAATGGCAAGCTGCTCCCCGCGCACCTCGACGTCGAACTGTTGCTCGCCTTGTCTCGTACCTGGTCCTCATATCGCTCCTCTTCTTTATCGCCTACAACCTATTGCTATCTTCACCCGCCGATTCGACCGATACAAAACAACCCACATCAGAACGTGCTGCGCAACCGAAGCGCAACCAAGGGCAGGATAAGCTTCATCACAATGGACCGCTTAAATTCCCTGAGCTGGGGGATACGTTGCGCAGTATCGAAGGGACCGGAGGGAGCTACGAGAGGAACAAGAACGTCCTCTTTGCTACCTCGAGTCTTCGTAGTGCTTCTGCTCTTCTGCCCATGGCGTGCCAAATGTCGGCGCAAGATAAGAACTATGTTCACTTTGCGCTCATGGGTAGTAGCGAGATTTCCCTCAAGGAACTTCTCCAAATAAATGGTATTGACGAAAGCTGCAAGCTGTTTGTACATGGTAGGGAGAGTCCTTTGCCTAATGCTACCAGGATCATTGGCTAATCTCCTTTATAGATGCCCGTCCCGACTATGCTGCCACGTCTTCTGAAACGAGATTGAAACTCGCTGTTCTCCGCGCATTTTGTAAGATTCAAATCAATCCCCGGTTGCAATTTGCGCAGTTATCTAACAAACCTATGTCCAGTCTACATCAACAACTTTATGCACCCTCAAGCAATTGTGGTTGACACTACCAACACCGAAGATGACTACTTTCTCAAGGCTGTGCGAGATCAGATCCCCGGAACAAGATCAGCACTCATAGAGTTGCCGGATAAGCCTGAAACTCGCCTTTCGTGGATCTCAAAGCTTGACGCCTCAGCCTTGTCCGGTAAGTCATCTTTGCCAATCGCCTTAATAATGTTTACTTTGCTTACTCGGCATTATTAGCCTGGAACAAGGTGCACTTTGACATATTAGTCCAAGCACCAGCTGTCGGCACAGCCAATCTGCAAAGACTCCTCACCTCTCTGCGCAGAGCTGACAAGAGCGCTCTCTCAACTCCTCAGCTTACAATCGAGCTACCGCCAGTCATCGAAAAACCGTTGGAGAGCTTCCTTGCTAGCTATCAATGGCCCTCAAAGGCTTCTGGTCAGCTGCCCCAATCGCAGATGCTCTCGCTTCGTCATCGAGTTCCTTCACGCAAGATGGATGTGGAGGAGAGCTCAGCGCGGTTTCTGGAATCATTCTGGCCGAATAAGCCTTCACATCATCATGTGCTTGTTCTGGCAGCTCATACTGAGGTCTCACCTCAGTTCTTCAACTGTAAGTGGTATATACAGCCTTAAAGTGGACGGACAATGTTGACACCGTCAGATGTCAAATACAATCTTTTACATAGCCTATACTCGCGCTCATCGATCATTCAAGGCTGGGACGAGAATATTATGGGCATTAGCTTTCATTCTCCCAGCACGCTTCTCGATGATACGACTCCACTGACCATTCCTGTAGCCGATGCTTCAGGAGAAAAGGACAGTGCCAGTCCTTTTTTCTGGCAGGCTCCAACTAGCGACGCTATTTTGTTTCTGGGAGATAGGTGGGTTGAGCTGCATGGCTACGTGTCACGCATACTGGAGAAACAGCAAACAAGGGCAGAGACGCCGGCATTCTTGGCTAAGAAGAATACGAGCAAGAAGCACCCAGCGTGGTTGGAGTATGTTCTTCAACTATCCCAGCTTCGAGGATACGTGACGCTCTATCCAAGGCCGGAGACAGCGAGTACCATACTGGGAGCACATAGTGACCTAGGTAATACGCCAGAGGAGTACCTAGGCGAAGATGAAGAGAGCGAGGAGAACGGAAAGGCAGATTGGGCGACGTCAAAATTCGACCCAGCTTCTCCAGTTGACATGTTGGTGACATTACCTCGTGAAGGCGACCTACTATCACTTGCGGACTTGCCGCTTGTGTCATGGAGTGGTAAACCCACGTCGCGTGAAGAGCTAGAGGTGAGCTCATGGGAGCTCACAAAGCAGTTTAAGCAAGAAGTTGGTGAATGCCCACCAAGCGAAAAAGATGACGAGGATGACTATGGACGACCACGGCGTGACAAATACGCTGGCGATCTCTTTTGTAAGAGCAAGGGCACGTCCAGCACAGAAAAGACGCCTGAACTCAAGGAGAACAAGGAAACAGCATGACGAAAACCAATCTACAGCAGGGATCTGGATCTGGATGGCTCTTATATTTCTTTGGTCATTTACTATATCGAGTTTTGCATGATGAGCGTTGGGGACTTGGGCGCTTTTGAGTAATGGATATGTATTGGTGCAATGTGAATTTCGGATATGAATATGTATTTTAGCTATTGGAAGTCGTTTCTCGAACCTTTGCAACGACTAAGAGGATGATACAGGTTCCTACGATAGAGACTGCTGTGAGAGTGAACACCTATATATGAGTCAGTTAATCATGATATCGACCAGTTGTATCGCATCATGGGAAACTTACTGCATGTGTCTTCCAACCAATCTGCACAATGGCCGCGCGCTTGCTATACTTGTTGACCGTCACTGTATACTCGTCAGCTCTGACAAACACGTTCTGCAATACCAAGTACTCACTGATATAGTTACCCATGCCCGCAAACAAAGTCACCACTGAGAGCGCCCAGAATATCGTCCCTAGAGGTTTCGCCATGCGCAGCTCCAGCGGCGAAGCCTGGTTCTTGAGATGGAATGAGAGGGTGATGGCGACCGAGACGATGGCCATGTAAACCGAGAGACGAAGATATGAGAGAAAGGCTACAGCGAAATGTTAGATTATCACGAGGGATGAATGAAATAATGGGGAGTATACTTCTCTCGTTCGCGCAGTGATCGCGCGCATCACTGCTCTCGTTCTCAACGACCAGCGGACCTAAAAAAGGCCAATGGAAAAAAGGTCGTTCTTGTTCATCACTACGAATTCGAATTGATGAGACTCGTTCACGTCTGGTATTGATTCAAGGAATATACGCACTCTAGCTCACTCATATCAACAGGCCGAACCAGGCCTCGAATAGGCGCGCAGCACGCATGGACAGTGAGGTCCTCGTCGTCAATGTTTGCGTCGTGAGAAGGCATTGGCATTTGACAATTGAAAGACTGTTGATGCGATGATGAAGGGAGTTGGTATATGAGAATGGAGGCGTGTGATATAGAAGTGTATGCAATTATGTCACTTTGGTTGGTCCGGGGCTGTCGGCCGGGAGCTGGGATTAAACCGATTGCCGATGGTGTCTTCTACACTAATAAGGTATCAACTGTAGAATTAACCAATACAGAGTACTATAGGAGATATCATTAAGAACGAGATGTGAGATACAGATCTATTTCATGATAATCGCGTCTATGCATGTAGTTTAAATGGGATTGTCTTGGCTACCTATCCACAAGCAGTAACGTTACTATGATCTTACAAAACAACATACGTCGCTCTATCTTAATCATATCGACATGCTTCATCTAAAACCCCCAGACCTCGTGCCATCTCTTCTCATCAGTCCTCAAAGGACCCTTCAGCCGTCCAAACCTTGCCGCCCGTCCCGTATTGGCCTCAGGAAGACACACCCATTCCCTCACACAATCAGGCACCTCCTCCTTGACGTGAGCGATACAGATGAGCGCCTGCTGGTCAGAAAGACCTGGGATCTTGACCTGGCTAGACTTTGCAGCGTCGCTCTCAATGACCTCTTCGCCTCGGTACGTCTTGGCCTCGCCTTGTTCAAGGAAGAGCGTGCACTTGTCTCGCACTGCGTCGTCCATGCCGCTAAAGGCTTCGTCGAGAACGACAACATCTGGGCTCTTGATCATGGATCGGATAAACAGTGCGACTCGCTGTGCACTGAAAGAAAGACCACCAAACATGTAATCATCTGCCCAACCAAGATTCTCATGCGATGCTGAAGAATAGCTTGGATGAAGCTCGGGTGCGAACCAACCAAGAGCAGCCTCTACCTTTTCTCGAGCAGCATCGTCCAACTTTGGCTTTGCGCGGAATGTGTCTGACCAGGCATTTTCAATGACTTGACGCACTGTCAAGTTGCGAGGCATATGTTGATGCACCTCGGGGCTAGAATGTCCGATTCGGGATTGAATATCCCAGAACGTAAGCGGCCGCTGGCCTGAACCAGGCTCTGGGAGACGGGATCGTCCAAAGAGTCTGATGGGAAGAGAGTACGACTGAGGATGATCCGAGCAGAGCAATGAAACGATAGTCGTCTTTCCTGATCCGTTTGGACCAAAGACGCCCCAGCGCTCACCACGTCGAACGGTCCATATCAAGCCGTCCTTGAGGCCATCATTAGTCTTCTGCGTCCAGTTACCCAGCGCAACCTTTCCGCGATACTGAACCTTGCACCCATCCATTTCAACTAATGGCTCAGCATTGGCGTTTACTGGCTCGAGCTCTTTATATGATGCTTGCTCGAGATTGCCAGAACCTTCGGTAGAGGCCCTCGAAGGCAGTACACGGCCAATCTCTATAAGCGAATGTAGCGGCAGCTTCTCATCCTCGACAAGACCTCCCTTCCGCACTCCACGGATGTATTTCTTCAGACCTTCGAGAACCTCTTCCTTGGGCCCCATAGAGCCCACCTGGCAGTCCGTCCTTAGATACACCAAGTGAGTAATCCAGTCAGGTACGGGATCCTGCGGTCGCGCACTGAGCACAAGTCGAGGACTTGCCTTCTCAGCAAGCGAGTGTAGTAGAGGACTCAAGCCCGAGACTGTAGGCGGATCGAGTCCCATGAAAGGCTCATCTAGCAACAGAACCTCTGGCTTGGTGAGCAGAGCACGAGCGATGCGTGCTCTTCGACCCTGGCCGTTGCTGAGAAAAGAGACGGGGAGATTAAGCAGATGCTCAAGCTTCAGATCCTTGACAACTCGAGAAAGCAGATCTGGTGAAATGGCGGCATCGTCATCAGCTGGCTCTGTCTTCATGGGATTAAGTTCCGTGTTCCCCAGTAGAAAGTCCCTGAGTGAAAAGTCGGTAATCTCACGCCTCGATTCATACCGCGCAGACATGTATGCGCTCGTAGCAACACCGCCGCCTAACCCTCCTCCACCCTGCTCAGCATCAAAGCCCACATACTGAATAGCCTTTTGCGGCGTCTTCAACCGATTGGGAACCTCTTCAGTAGACAGGTAAGGGTACGATCTCGCAACTGGCGGTTCGCAAAGGAACCTTCCCCTCAAAGCCTGCAAGAAGGTCGTTTTCCCAGACAACGACGGACCTACGATGCACCAGTTACGCGGCGAAGTTGATGCAGAGGCCAGCTCGAAGCTCAGGTCGCTAAAAAGAGGCGGGTTTGGGCGTGATGATGTAGCATTTGGATGATGGCGGTAGAAAGTGCCATTGGCGATCCGGATGATCGGAGGACGTATCAGAATAGGCCTCATGATGCCGATTGAGTTTTTCTGAGAG
Source organism: Fusarium guadeloupense (assembly GCA_021655865.1). Classification (NCBI taxonomy): domain Eukaryota; kingdom Fungi; phylum Ascomycota; class Sordariomycetes; order Hypocreales; family Nectriaceae; genus Fusarium; species Fusarium guadeloupense. Next base: position 21,272 of record JAJJWM010000416.1, read on the forward strand.
TTGAATAACCCATTTCTTTATGTTAAATAAGAATTGCCAACGTCTTAAAGATGAAGTTGGAATCATTAAGTGATGATGTCTGCGGGTCTAATAGTACGTACCCTCCATGCTCATACTGGACCAGACCTGCATTTTCCTCCCCGCCCCGCCCAGCAGCCGATGAAAAGGTACGTACCTCCAAAGTGCGGCAACGCCAGCGCAAGGCTGCTCAAGGCAGCTGGAGCTATTCATCATCAACCACTGCAGCTACTGTAGATTCAGATTCAACAACTCGCCCATCAACATCGCACTCATCTCCTCCACCGAAATACTTCCACTCTGCTAGATCCACTGCATTCTAGCGATCTACATTTCTTCTACTGCGTATATCTCTACCAAAGCAACACACCTCTCCAGCCACATCCGCCAACATGGTAAGCTTCAACATCATCCATCTTTCTATATCATGAAAGCTAACATTTCCTCTTCCAGTCTCAATCAATGCGCATCGTCCCCGGCAACAACAACGCTCAGACCTACACCCATATCTCCCACACATCCTCTGCCCCCTCCGCCCCGGGTATTCACGACACCCTCCGTCACGGCGTTGGCGCATCCCCCTTCGACTCAAAGACCACCCCTTCCTCGGCCCACCCTCTCGAAGCCCGTCTCAAGAACTGGGAGGCTACCCAGGAGGCCCTCAAGATGGAGACGCTTCGCCGTACCTACGGCATGGCTGAGCCCATCCGTCGCGGCATGGAGCTCAAGATCGTCCAGAACGGCGAGTGGCGGCCCATGGCTCTCGGTAGCGGCCTGCCCAGTGTCCACGAAGATATTCTCAAGGGCCGGGATACTACAATCACCTGGGAGGATGTCTTTACCGGCGATGAGACAAGGGCTGTTGCCGGCTTCCACGACGAGATGGAGAAGAAGCTCAAGATCCAGTAAACGTGCGGTTCGGTCTGCCTTGATGGAGGGTGAGCCGGAAGCTCAGTAGTCGACTTGTACACCACGATATATTACACTTTAGACAGGATCGAGGCAGTCAACCAACAAGAGAGCTACACAGGCATTTTCACGAGACATGTTAAGATCAAGAAATTCAAATGTAGCAACATGTGTGCCTCTATAGTGCAATGGACGCGTCGAAACTTATGACGCTGTCGACGAAATGCCGATAAATGAGAAGGTAATACAACAAAATAAAACAAAGCCATGATTCAAAACACAAGAATACGCCAATAAAGACTCCGATGTCCCTGTCTCCCGCACCTCAGAACCCTCATTCGCTTCTGCTTGGCAGATACTAGACCAAAAAAATATAGGGAATGTACGGGTGCCGCAGGGCTACTCATCAACAGCTTGGGTTGGGGATGCGCCAGCTATTGTAAACGCCATGCTCGACTCAAAATAGTAGGCGGTCTCTGACCAAGGTAGCTGTAAGCTTTATCTCACGAAATCGAAGATCGAGCATCATCAGCTCGAAAATTGCGTGAACCCAACATGTTGTCCGTCCTTTATAACACGACACAGCAGCCTCCACCCCGGGAGCGTTGGCCATCACCACCGCTTGACGAGAGATTCTTGTTTCCGTTTTTCGGCTCCTCTTCATCAAGATCCTGCGGCCTAATGCTCATATGTACAACATTGGGGCTCTCTGTAGAAAGTTGATACTCTGTTTGGCGGTCAGCAAACGATAGACGACTGTCTCAGATAGACGGTGTGCCTTACTCTTCAGCTGCTCCTTATCATCTAACAATTTTCCGAAATGAATGAGTCTAATGCTGCTGGGACTAGCAGGCTTAGCCTCCCAGTCACTCCGCCATTCCCGCAATATCAGTTCCTTGAGAGTGTAGATGCTGATACTGAAGGGGTCTGGGAGCCCACCCTCGGTCTGGTCTGGAATATCCACGTTCCTCCGGCTCAAGTACTTGGCATCGATCTTGTACGGATGTCGACTTCCCGAGGTTAGGAGAAGAGTGATGTTGCAGACAGGACCGTCGGAAGATCCCCCATTGATCTCCCTGATATCGTCAACAGCAGGCCCGATGCCCAGGCTTGAGTCTTGCTTGGTTGGTGGCGGTGGAGGAGCTGTCTCCTTTTCCTTGCCTTTTGGAGAAGACGGCGCTGCAGTCGTTGGCTGTTCGATGGTTTCGGATGTCGTTGGTACGGCTGTAGAGGATGTTGGCTCGGTCGCACTCCTCTTATCGGCGTCGTCGTGCGCGTGATCGGCGGGCGTCTGTTCGGCGGGTTGGGTAATGTTTTCCATGGCTACAGCATCGTTAGGCTGCTCGAGCCGCGAAGTTTCAACTGGCACAGCCTTACCACCGCTCATGGTGGAGTCCGCTGGTGCCGACATACTGTATGAATGGCAATGGCGGCGAGACGGGAAAGATGTGATTTAGGGTCACACCACACGAGCAAGGGGAGATGGAGAGAGTAGGTGAGGTCAAAACGAGCGGTTCGTTCGCGATTAATGCGACTAGGGGGTTGGATTTGCGATATCGAGTCGAGGATGGCGGATTAAGGATGCGAATGCGGATGTGGATGGAGAAGTGGATGAACGTGGTCGGTATCCGTAGCGTGGCTAGGTTTCGGGCGTAAAAGTGAAAGACGTCAAGTTCGCTGGGAGGATGGATCGCCCAGGCCGGGGGCCGCAAGACCGGGGGTGGGGCAGTGAATGGCCGAACTCTTGTCCACTCAGATAAAGCGCTCAGACGCAGAGCAGATACAACGCGACAGCAGGGCAGCGCAATGAAGCACAGGCATGCAGCAACTAGTCAATGTACAATACTGTAGAAAGACCAGGCCCTCAGAGGCGGACAACGCAACGCAGGCCAGCAAGCAAGCGAGGAAGCGAGCAAGAAAGGAAGCGAGCAAAGCAAAGTATTGTAGGCAAGCAGGCCAGCGGCTGGAGCGTGGAGCGAGTGGAGTGCAGACGGTGCGACAAAGTGGAATCCTTGGTGGTGTCGCTCGACGCTTTGCCTGACGGGGAACGGGGAGAGAGGGGCGCTTGACTTGACTGGCTAGATTGTTCCCTTAGTCGATAAAGTGACAATAACGAGGGACAAAGGGTGCAGAGAGAGTCGGGTGTAAGCTGTAAGCTGTGAGCTTTGTTGATGGCCTAATTGATGAATTTGACGAAGCTGGATCTCAGGTCCTCGACGATAGGGATAAAATAGGCCAGGCCGTTATACACGAGAAAATCGTGGATCCTGGAAAGTCAAAAAGGCCAAGATAACTAAACAAGGTAAGTTCCAGGTAAAGGTGACGACACCAAGTACAGTAGTGTTTTCCGTACGTTACAGGCCCGGACGGTTGGCGGCGGTTGTTGAGGCTCACACTTTGTCATCCAACGGCCCGAGAGAGGAAATTTAAGGGATAGACAGTATTAGGTTCAGTGACAAAGATACGATATGTTGTGGCTACTGATCATTTTTTGAGGGAGGGAAAATCAATAACGAGAAGAAATTTTGATGTGAGAAAATGGGGGACAAGAAAGGACGATGTGGAAGCTAACATCTGTGGAAGGGAGGGAAGGTTCCCCAGACCCAACGACGGAGGCAGGTCAACTATCATGGAAGGTACCGTCTGCGTCTCTCTTAGACCCTAAGGAGGGCACCTACCTACTAAGGTAAGTAGTCGATACCTAACAGCCAGTGGGAATGGATGGAAGTGACGGGTTACGGAAGCCGGGCGGCTGTGCCGCTTGCCTAACCCAGCAGCAGCAGCAGCGTACGCCTCAAAAGCCATCGATTTGCACTGTATTTGGATTGTACAACTACAATCGTGGTAAGAAACCCCCTTACCTCAGTTCAATAACAGACCAGACTCTTTGTTTTATTTGTTTTGATAATATATATCCCCAAAGCCCAATTCATATTTCTCAAAGAAGTCTGACTTTTATTTATTTATTTATTTATTTATTTATTATTTAACTAACACGGGCTATCTAGTGGTTGTTATCTGACAAGACCTCAAATCCAGGCCTTGACTCCTCTCTTTGCTTCCACGAAACAGGTCCCCCCGTTCTAACGCCTAATGGAAGAGCGGTGGATCATGGATATCTTGTCTCAGAGGCTCATCACTAAAACCGCCGCATCTCAGGGTCCTTGACTTACATACATACATCCCCCCAAGATCTCCTGAGTATCAAGGGCTCGTTCCTGGACCTCCAAACTTCCGCCACGAAAAGGCACATGCAAGACACTTCCATAAAACGGTCTAAACGCCTTCTCACCGATACCTCGGATGTATTCCGCATGAGACCATCACTCTCATATGTACCTACCTACTACTGCATCAACGACATGTTTCTCCGCCTTTTTGTTCTTATCTTCTCGCACTTGTTCTCTTGGCTTCAAAGACCAGACAAGTCTGGATCGATCTAGCTTGACTGTCCCAGGCTTTACCCCAAACTCCCCCGGCTGAATGGGATTCTTGGGGGTCAGACAGAACTTGTTGGCTCTAATGTACTTTGCCCCAACTTGGCACTTGGAATAAAGTTCTCGGGCCAAACCGAATACAGTCTGCGCCGCTTCCCGGGACAGTCTCCCGTCAATTCCTAAGCTCATGTCGAGATTGAGTTGAAATGGGGTAATAGGCAAATAAACCCCCTCTACCACAATGCCCTCTTTCACAGACCATCACACGGAACAATTTTCCGTTTAGTATGCTTGAAATTGATTTGTTCCTAACAAAGCACATAGTATGCCTCGCTTTACTAGTTGACTTAAAGAACGCTTATAGCACTAACAAATCACCGTTGCTGCCCGCACCCTGAGCCGGCTGAAGAACCGCCTGAGGTGCATGCGCGCTCACTACATATCCCGTTGAGTGGCCATTACCTCCTCCAAAGACATCATCTCCCTGATCAACATGCATCGCTGTCATCTGCTGCGTCCCGATGCCTGAAAAGTACGCGTCCGCATCGTTGACCGCCTGGGCAAGGTTCCCTTGGCCATCACCGGCGGTTGGGTTTCGGCTTCTTGGGTCAATATCTGTCGCTGCTCCAGCATTGCCGAACATGCTGATGCTCTTTTGGTTGTCCCCTGCAACAAGCAGGTTCTGCTTCTGCAGTGCCGGAGAGTCCTGGAGCTTGCGTGGTCGAGCTGACCTAAAGACGGTCTGCACCGGCTTCAAATAAACTGTTGCTAGAGTACCAACGTTTAGGCACATTTCCTCTAGCGTCACTGAGTCAAGTCTTTCTGACTCGGCTGTGATGGCTGGCTTTTCTCCCATCACGATCTGTTTCGCAGAGTTCATGTCTGTTGACAACAGTCGCCAGTACATGTACGCTCTGTCTCGAAGATCAGGGTTGTCCGTCTCTTCTGTTGCCCACTTCAATACCTTGGGGACAAGCTCCTGCCCCTTGGTCGGTCGCTGGATAAAGAGCTTCACGGTAGCCGTGAGCAGAGCTAACTGTACCTCGACAGGCTCTTCTGCGAACGAGTAGAGGAAGTCTTCCAGCAATGCGTCGCTGTTCTCAATTCGATCTGCATATTGCCCAATCACCCAGACCATGGCTGCCTTGGCCTCGGGCTCATCCAAAGAGTCGAGATGCTCGCACAGGGTGCTAATGATGGACTCGTACTGGTTAGGATATTTTCGGAAGATGTTTCGGATAACCACTGTGGCTTCCTGCACGATATATGTGATCTTGGTAGCCACGAGCTCCAGGAGTAAATTGATGCATCGTCGTGCAGCTGGTTCAATTTTAATTGCCAGCTTGCCGATAGCACGCACCGCCTTGCGCACAAAATGAACATCGATCTCGGTGGCATATTCTCGTAGTTCTGTCAAAACTTCATCGATGTTGTCTTCGTTAGCAAGCATAAAAATGAGCTCCAGCTTTGTGACCTTGACGTAAATGGGGTCGTTGTATTTGCAGAAAAAAACACGAATATCGTTTCGCAGCACTTCCGGCCTTCGTTGAAGAATTAACAAGGCATTTCGAAGAGCAAGATATTGAACCTCGGGGCCTTTGGCGAGAAGTGTGACAAGAGGAGGCGAAAGTTTCCTGCAGAGAGCCGAGATCTGCCTCTGATCGGCGATATAATTCATCAGGTACAGAATCACCCGAATGCAGGTCAACACAACCGACGAATTAGAATGCGAGAGCCGTGGTGATATCCGCTCGGCCAGGAGTACCGCCTCTCCAGATTCTTGTGGCACATAGGACATGAGAGCCTCTAGGATATATGTTTGACCCCATCTGTTGAACAATTAGCAATGTTGGGATTGAAAAATCGGGTAACCTTACTCAGAGCAGTCAGGTAGAATAGCCACCATCTTGGAGGCGTTGCTGTAGTCGATGGTGAGTTTGATAGCATCGCTTCGCTCCCAAATATCCATCAAACCAGCAAGAGCGCTTGCAACGACGGTAGGATTGTCGTCCCTTAGCAACGAGTTTAATCGATCGATCAGGTCCGAGTTCTCCACCATGTGCCGGTCGTGATCATAAAGCTTCGCTACGCAGAATGCGGCTGTCTTTCGCACATAAGGGTCTCCGTCCTTCAGCATGTGCTTGACTATGGGTACAGTAGCTTCGACAAACTCTCGAACATGGATGTAAGACATTGTTCGAAGAGCCAATGCCCGTACCAAAGGGTTGTGATCTTCCATATCCTAAGTGAGGTCAGCTATGCTCACACGGTAGTGGTCAGTAGACTGACATGTTCTAATACAGGGATTGCCTTTACTGCAATCTCAGGTCTCATCCTTGCGTAATTTACCAGAAACAAGAAGCACCTATCATTAATGAGTTGCCGAGCAATTTGAACAGTGCCGAGTGTCTTACATCTTCTTGATCTCTAGGCTCTGGATACTCATGCACCCAATAATGTCGGGGAACAGAGCTACCATGTCGTTGTTGCTCATGGTCATATTGGCGACAATCTTTTTGAGAGCGATCTTCTTGCCCGAGTAGTTCTTGTCCTTCTTTCCTCCATTGTTCAGCTCGAGACGTAGCTCAGCTACTTTGCCCTGCGGATTCTTTAGTCTCGAGCTATCATAAATCGATGTTGGGGGCATATATGCGAGAAACATGGCGGCCATCTTTTTGTCTGCGTCGGTGCCCAACAGCGTATCGATAACGATATGGAGGCGAAATACGTGATATGATGTGACGAGGGCCTTCGCAAAAGTAGAAAGGAGAATAGGAGACACAAAGATGAGTCTCGGGGCAATGGACAACCAAGGACTCGATGAGAAACCTCAGGTCCGACAAGGCTGAGACATAATAGAAGAACAGAAAGGCTTACTCGAGCAAACAATTTGGAGTCCCCTCCACCCGCGGAGCTCGACATGGTGTTGTACTTGTATCCCAAACAAGGCGATGGCTGCGACTGGGTTCTGGTGACGTTAAATGCGGTATAGGCGCCCTTTGCCTGATAAGCCCCTCACTTTCTGAGCTCTTTCAAGATTCGCAGCTCTCGTTCGATACTCCAAACTTAATTGGGCGGAATGCTTGCCCAGCTTGAGAAGTCTTGGAGGGTGGATGGTTATGGGAGGGGATGGTCACATGTGCGCCTGTTGCCAACAGTTCTAAGCCACTGGGATATCTTTTCCTGGGGTGCTAGGATGCCGTTGTGAGGGTTTTCTTGAGCTCAAAAAAGTCGGAAATGCACTGGTGGTCTCGGAAGTCTTTTGCGACGTCTATCGCGGTCGTAATTCGATCGTTCGCGTCGTCAACCGGCGTCGTCGGAGTTAGAAAGGGGATCTCAAGACTCGAGTAATGTAAGCCAAATAGGCGTTGGCTTATCGATAAGCTGATAAAATGTTGCAATTAACCCGAAATTAACAACTTCGATTTAACAGCGCCACATGCGAGTGGGGCCAACTGTCGCTTCTTTAACCCAATCAACCAACGTCGACGTTGCCTCCACGAGCTTGCAACATCAATAAGCCTTGCGCGACAACCACGAACCTACAATTGACGACATCCCACGTTATCTCGGATACCGACCGTCCACGTGCTACAATATGGCTGAGAAATCATCTAACAGCCCTATCTGGGTTTCTCAACTCGAACATCCTCCTACCGCCAAGTCCAAGCAATCTGGCATCCAGGACCCCCCAGGCTACAGCTCCGGAACAGCCGTCACCAGCTCCAAGGCAAGCGCACGCTTTTATTGTACAATCAACGAGCAATTGGCGACTAACATCTCATCAGAAGAATAAAGATGCCGCCAAGGTCCAGCCACGCAAACCCCCGACCGCCCAAGAGATGGATACGCTGAAGCTCAAGAAGGCATGGGAAGTCGCGCTGGCTCCCGTCAAGGGTCTCCCCATGACCGCCATCATGATGTACATGTCAGGCAATTCTCTTCAGATTTTCAGCATCATGATGGTTTTCATGGCGTTTAAGAACCCCCTGATGGGCCTGATGAACACCAACCAGGCATTCGAGCGTTTCCAGTCCGAGTCTCTTTCCCCTCAGCTGCTACAGGTCAAGTTTGTATACGTAGTATGCCAGCTTGTCGCGCTGGGTGTGGGAATCTGGAAGATCAATGCCATGGGTCTATTACCGTGAGTATTCACTTTTCTACGAAACATGACATTACTAACAATATTAAGAACAACACGATCCGACTGGCTCATGTGGGAGGTGCAGAGAGAGCCTTTGGAGTTCGCCGTGGCGGCTTTATAAGATTCTTGACTGTTATGATAAAATGAGAAGATTTCTATGAATTCACACCGCTTATGCCTGCCTTAATGCTTCACGTTTTGCCTTTGCTTCTCTCCAATGCATGCCTCTCTTGTCAACAAGTCTCAAGGCCGGTATCATGGCCAAATTAAGCAAAGCAAGGAATGTGAAGCACCACCCTCTACCCATACCCTGGATCATATTTTCAATTGCGGCAGCCCACCCGGCTCCAAACATACACCGCACAAGATTATTGGCGGCAGTTGCTGTAGCCGGCGCCTTGGGGTTGAGATCGACGATAAGTGTGTTGAGAACACTGAATGAAGTCGGAATGAACATGCCTATAAGGAAGACTAAGACCAGCGGGACAGCAACCGAAGTCTCGACTTGCAGAGCCCATCCGTATCCAATGAGTGTCACGATACCAAGGAGGAGCGTAGGATATACGGGCTGAATCCGCGAACGCTCTATCGGAAAATTGGAGAGGTCATTTCCTCGTTTATGGTCGATGGTGAATCCGATTTTCTTTGCGATTCGTCGATAGTTCCAGTCCAAAACATATCCTTGGCCGACGACGGCGACGGCACATCCAAACCCATAAGGTAAATAACAGAGTCCAACTTGTAGGTCGTTGTACCCGTATATCTCTTTGAAGAGCGTCGACAATGTGGCAGCCGTAAGGATGAAAGCGATGTAGATCACAGCGTTTATAAATAAGATAATGGCCATCTCTTTCTCGAACACAATGTAGAGAGTTTTCAACGGGTTCGGAAATTTGAGCTCTCGTTTCGGCACGTTTTGGGGTGTAGCGTCTCCGCGGTGTCTGTAAAGATTAAGTAATGATTTGTTCCATTGTTGTGGTGCTATTGAGCCATTCCCGACCACGTTCCTACACGTCTCTGGAGCTAACAGGACAAAGGGGACGAGCCACGCAGCAGAGAAGATAGCACAGAACCAGAAGATGGCAGGCCATCCAAGGTATTGGCTGAGAATACCACCCAGCAATGGTCCAAGGGCAGGGCCGATGTTGATTCCAGCTCCAACAATGCCCATGTATCGGCCTCTCTCTCCGGTGGATGAGATGTCCGCCACGACAGCATAGCCCATTGCTAGAGTTCCTGAGCTTCCGGCGCTCTGCACGCAGCGCAGTATCAGCAGCGCAACAAAATCTCGCTGAAGAGCCAGGCCTATATTTGCCCCGATATAAATGAGGAATGCCACCGTATATGCTGGTCGACGTCCCGCCATATCACCAAAGTCACCGAAGATGGTTGGGGACAGGCCTTGGAATATCATATAAGATGTTAAAGTGAGATTGATGAGTGCGATGGAGACGTTCAGGTCCTCAGAAAGCGGGTTCAAGGCAGGGAAGTAGATGTTGGCAGTCATAGGAGAGACAAAGCTCGCAGCTGTAACCATGGCTAGAATCCATCTTTTGGTATTCTTGTTGAAAACACTGTATGCTGGACCACTCGAGATTCTGGTTATATTTTCGGGATCAGATGGGTCTATAATGCCTGGCTGAGCCGTTAACCCATCGATTGTGATATCGCCATGGTCATGCTTGTAAAGGGCGGTGATGTTGGCTGGAGTGAGGTTTTCGCTCTTCTCCTCCATTGTCGTTCTGAAACTTCAGAAATGTAAGAAACAAGAGATGCAGTAACCATGATGAAAATGAGCAGTAGTCGACCTTTTAATAGGGTGAAAATGCCCGCGATCGGAGAACATTCTCCATATGTGATAGAGAAGTATGAGAACTAAGTATTTCCAGCCGTTGAGAAAGCTATTCCCGGACCCACCCGGCCGAGTCGGCACCGGAAAGTCTCCACTTGACTTGGCGTGGTCCACCGGGCCCGTTCCGATTTCCGAAACATCGGGATGTAATGTATTTCAGCCTCATACTTAGTGTCAGGACGACAGTTTATAGACTGGTTGACTCTCTGTAGCGAGGCGAAGCTTATAAGTGGGAAGGGAAGATAGATAGCACATCATGTTGATATGTGGTTTGATTGTTCATTAGTCTGTAGGATGGAGTTAGCAAGTCTGCAAGTGTGGTTAGAAGAGTAATGGTGCTGTAAAATGACAGAAACGTTTGAAGATATTGACGAGCGTTTCGATGCAGTGGCAGTCTGGTGGAGAGGTTTTTGTGATGCAATCTGGCATTAGAAATATGCATTTTGCTGCATCAAAGAAAACTGCTGTAATATTTTGGCTGTCCTGGTCTAGGCTCGTTGATGTATTGGAAAGCAAACCATAATCAAGCCAGGATATGTAGAGAACTAGGCAATGCGTTCAAAAAAGCTTGGTGTGCGAGCCATAAACTATTACAAGGTCAGAGTTTCTTTGCCTTGCCAGCGTGGAGTTTGATGACTGGATGACTAAGCCACGTGTACCTGTTTCATGTGCGTCAGAACTCAGGAGCATGCAGCCATGGTGTCTACAACTTTGAAGCTTGGTATTGATGCTCGAGCTTGATCTAAAGCGAACCAGACAAGACATCAAAAATCCCCGAAGACTTTCAATTGCAAGTAAAGCTGACCTGTTTCTTGACAACTCATTCTCTCGGTGTAAATCTCCCTAACCAAGACGCGACTGCACTGAGCACCATGGATATAACAGTCAGTTTCAACGAGCTTCTACGAGAACGAAATGCGCCCGAGGCAAAAAAGCGAGTCACCTTGGATGCTATTGATGGCTTCTTGAAGGAGGCATATCGGATCGTCAGTCACACGCTCCCCTCTCGGTCCTTGAGCTGACCGGTTGTCGCAGAATTCGCACATTACCAGTCTACATCGAGAACTCCAAGACGTCAGACAAGCCTACCTCTCAACCGCGCAACCACGAAAGACGCATAGCCGAAGTGCAAAGAGCCAACCCCGTGTTCTCTCAGACAGAGACCGTGAAGATGTCGACGCCAATGCGAAGCAGATGATTCGAGAGCTAAACGCTGGCATTCGCGCCCTAGACGAAGCGGAGCAGTTGCGGCGCGAGACCGAGTCAGCCATAATCCGAAAGAAATACGTGGGAGGTCTAGGAGCGTTGGGATCATGGGCTTCAGGTGGCCTCTCCACCAGCAAAACGAAGGAACACGCGGAAGCAGAAGCCAAGGCGCGAGATGTGGGAATCCACAGGGATGGCATTCTCTGGTTTTTGCGCCAAAGGCTGGAGTTATGCTGCCGGACGCAACAAGACATGATGGAGGCACGTCTGACACGGGAAATGGAAAAGAGTCGCAGTATGCTTTCAAAATCCGGGGCGTCTATCGCTGGAGACTTTACAGAGTTTACTCCTTCTGCTCGACGTCAGTCCCAGACAGCCCCTGCTGGAAACATCCCTATGTCCGACGACGGCCAGTTTCCGAGCCAGGGGTTGACGGATGAGCAGATACAGATGTTTGAGGAAGGGAATAAGGACATGATGAAGCATTTCGAGAGTAGCTTGGACAAAGTCAGGTATGTGCAGTGTTACCAGTAAATTGCTGTTGGTAGGTGAACTAATTTGGTGTTTCACAGGACCGCAGAGAAATCATTGCTAGAAATATCCGAGCTGCAGTCGCTGCTCGTAAACAACCTCGCGACGCAGTCAGCGCATATTGAGCAATTGGTGGCAGACTCGTTTTCGACAACAGAGAATGTCGGCGGTGGTAACAAGCAGCTGAAAAAGGCGACGCAGCGTCCGAGTTTAGCCAGGTACACATTCTTTGCGGCAAGTGGACTCTGCGCGACCCTGGTTCTCTGGGATCTTGTGTTTTAAGATTACCAAGTGAAGGGGAGGCGTGTAGTAATAAAGACTTGCAATAGAGTCAATATGATCAGTGCAAGGAGTGTAGATTGACAGTTGATGCGTGATCAAGCACGCCTGCGAGGTACTGGCTGCAAAGAAAGATTACAAGATTGCTTGTATGTGTTGTACTATCATACATAGTACTAAGTCTCATTAACTCTCAAGGCTCTTTTGGATCGATCATGTTCAGTCTCCTTATAATATAGGAATCAGCAGATTTCATCTCCCGCAATCTGTATTGTAGTATCAGATTTGTACCAAACTGTTATTAAGTTTAACATTCGATACAGGCATCCTATGTAAACTGCTTATCGTCCAATTACGCTGATGGGGAGACCAGCCCCAGCATCAAAGCCCAAGACTCAGGGGCTGTTCGAGATTAGATGTATGTAGATTTTCTTAGAGATAGGCTTTGCAAGTTACAAAGTCCATTCTCCAGTGTCATACGACAACCCAAAACATCATACTACAGTACGTTTACGTGACTGGGGCGAGGTCGGAGCTAACGGTACTGGTATTACCCAACCGTGCATTCCAAGGCCCCGTGTGATATCTCTGAGTGAGATTTTTTACCTCCCCGTGACAGGACGCCAACGGGGGCGTCTGGGGCCGTTCTTGGAAAAGGAGCCACTCGGCATTGGTAATGCATGTGTACCGTAACGGATTATGGGGTGAATCGAAGGAGTCTGGAAGAATGGACTAGGTTCTTTTTTCTGGGGAATGGGGCGGAGAGAGGAGGGAGAGGGGGTTGGGGAAGAACTGGGTAAAAAGAACTTAAAACGTAGATCAACGGTTTTGGATAAGTTGACTAAGAGGTAATGAAGGTTATCGTGCGTGGCATGATGTTCGCATTAGATGAGATATAGCTAGATTAGATCAGACAAACGAAGTCAAGCGAGACGTATCAGACCATAAATCATATCAACGAGCTCTTTGGAGTATTATCAGTTTCAAGACTTCAACTCTAACTCTAAGTCTCGGTCAAGGTGAACATGGGATCAATCGCTACGTCAGTCTAAGCTCCGTAATCCAAACTCACCGTCCCCCGTGCCAAGCAAATATACAAAAAGGTACATTACTCGGGTCAGATCCATCCAGCGCGTGACGCTAGAGCCGAGGTGTCATCGCAACCCTACCTGCTATTACCTAGGTAGGCAACCAGGCAGAGAGCACTTGAGTGAGCCGGCCATGGATCAATCTTGACGTGATGATGGAGCTTCACAAGCTTTTTCACAAGCTACCGGGGGGGTCAGTTTGCCGACCTACGGGGAAACCATAAAAAGATGGCATCATCGCCGTGCGGGAGGAGTAGATAAATAGATAGATAGTTGAAAAGTTGGAGGCTTGATCAAAGGCCCGATCTTAACTCTCTCAAAGGCACAATAAACAGCAGCAACTCTTGACGGCTGAGTATTCTACCTCGAACGGTTCCACGATCGTACCGCCGAATCTTCATTTCGACCACACTTGATCGAGTAACTTTGCACGTGCTACAGATCGAGTCCGATTCTCACAACGAAGCGCTATTATCACATCAATACTATCGTCAACTTCACTACGCTGCAGGGCTTGATACTAGAGTTGTATAAGCAGAGAGCTACGAATTGATCTGGCTACACGTGCTCTAGCATTCGACTGAGAAGAGAGTCTGAAACCCCAGACACTCCCATCTGCAGGTACACCGAATCATCAAGGTAAGCAAGCAAGCATACACAAGAGGAAGCTTCCTCAAGTTGCCCTTGATCCGTTGCAGTTGCAGGCCTACCCTGTTGGCTTGACTTGAGTTCAGTTGAGCTCCAATCTCAGTCAATCATGGCAATATGGCACGCACACGCGCACCCCCTTCTCCGTTGTCACTGCTTCCTTCTGCATCCATGCAACAGCACGATACGATAGCATCGTGCAAGCAAGCAAAAGGAAAAACAAGAGTTCCTCCTCCACCGCGAAGTTGTCCAGTGAGCCCACCTTTGCCCACCTTTTGCCTCTGTTTGGCATCGGGCCACGACAAAGCCCCTTGTCCCGATAACTCCACTGGTCCGGAATAACGGCGCCCTATTTGCCCGCATGCGTCGAGGTTTGAGGCATGGCCAATTGCATCGGGCCAGATTCCGTTACGCAAACTGCCATGTCCCTCTGTGGAGCGGCTGTTTGTACGTACAGTACAGGCAGGGCAGGGCAGCTCGGAGTATCCGTATCTTTTGGCGATAAGGACTCTTCCATGGAAATGGATTCCTTCCAGCAGAAAAGTACCTTGCAGAGATCATCCTCCTTGACAGATGGGAGTGTTGTTGAGAGCGTGGCAGCATGGCTTCTGGACTTTTGGCGGCAAATTGGGGCTTCAAGAAAGCTCAGCACATTCCCATTCACCTCGTTTCCTCACAAAAACAGGCTTTACTGGACCGTAATTAACTGACCAAGTTGCTGTTGTATTCTAGGTACCTCACCTTGACCAATTCCTCCAAACCAAACCCCAAAGACGCACACTCCCACAGGGGACTCTCGACTCATTCATTCCCTATACACCCACCCCCCGGCCCCCCCCCGGCCCCCGCCCCCCCATACCCCCAAGCCCCCCC
>JAJJWM010000417.1:0-45897 GCA_021655865.1 Fusarium guadeloupense
CCTCCCCTTGATTCCCCACATGACTCGCCACGGAAGACGTATCAAACGATGCGGTACCTGCATTGAACGCAAGGTTAAATGTGGTGGGTTCGACTCTTGACGGTCGTATAGTCTTTGCTGGCTGACATGACGTTTAGATGAACAGCAGCCTTATTGTCAACGCTGTATGAACGCAGGCCTTTCCTGCTCGGGGTATCATAGCCAGCTAAAGTTTGTCGATGAGGGCACGCGCTTCTCAGAGTGCACATCTAATGTTGCTTCGAAGTCAACGTATGGAAACTGCCCGACCAAATGTACCGGCAGCTCCGCTACCAAACGGTCAAAGACCCCCAAACAGCAAATCACCAGTCTACTGCCCCAGAAGAATACCTTGTTTCTCGCATATACAGTATCAAAACTCTCACCGCTAGCCTCCCGGTCCAATGCAACCGCACCAGCTGGTATAGTCCCGCAGCTGTTAGCAGGCCACAAATCAGCACTACATCAGCTATGTGTTCAACTCCTGGCAACGACGTACTTTGGGAGGACGCGAAGAGATAACCAAGCTTATGTCCAAGGGCTTGGACTGTACTCTCAGGCGTTGACACAACTTCGGGCTGACATCAGCAGTTCGAGTGCTGAGATAGGCACTATAATGAGTGTATTGTGTCTCTGTGTGTACGAAAATATTGCTTTCTCACAGCCGACTGCATGGCTCATGCATTACGAAGGGCTTGGAAGATTAGTACGTTCCATTGACTTAACTATATGCTCTACTCACTAATGTATCAAGCTCCAATCTCGAGGGCCAAAGGCATGGAAAACCACAGAAGAAAGACAAATCTTGCGGCTTGCACGGTACTTTGTGGTAAGAAGCTTACTACTCCTAATCACCTTAATCAGAGCCTCATTTAACTTGATGCAGATTCTTTCCGCCGGACATCGGCGTCGCTGTTGTTTTCTCGAAAAGCCACAATGGGAGAGCACACGCTGTATGCCAGAAGGCGAAAAGCCCGAAAAAATCGATCTTCTCTACGATATCTTTGCCCACGTTCCAGGCGTCGTCCAACAATACGACGATATGCGCCGTCGCACTTGCAAGAATATTTCTGGCACCAAAGCCTTGCAACAACGGGTACAGTCCGTCGTCGACCGATTACATAACTGGCTCCGAGGAGTGCCATGGATATGTAACCCAGATCTTGGAGATAGCGATGCATCACCTCCCGACGATCCAATGGACTGTGTCGCCCTCGCCGTCTGCTATGCCGCCCTTATCTGTATAGTGCAGCCCTGCGACTACGTAAATGTGGCTCTTACCCCAAGGGACTGCGCTGAAACGGCATCGACTGTCAGATTCCTGGCCTTGGAAATATGTCGATTCTCAAATTGGGCTTTGAGCGGCCAGGAACCGGCCAACTTTGCTTTGATGTTGGTCTATCCGCTTCACATAGCGTGGTTTTGCCTCCAAGACGTGGTAATCAGTCAAAGGGATCTCTCTGGTATTCGGCGCATAATGGACTCGCTTGTTGCTGACTGTCATGGGTTCGAATTGGGAAGAATGCGGCGCTGGGATGAGCTGAGCCTCGTGCCAGGCCAGGAGGGCTTCTTGTTTAAAACATAGCATTGTTTATGGCCAAAAAAAAAAAAACTAAAAAAAAAAACTTGACAGGTGTCAGCCGTCGTCTGTGATTTCTTTCACGGATAGCATTGAAGGCAAGTCTCTGTATTTTTCAGTGATGTATTTGCACATTCGAGACTGGTCAAGGGCCTCACACCATATTAAATATGTATATTGACGTAAATTCCATGTCGTGTATGTCATCCTCGTGGGCCAACTAGAATTCCATCAAATTACAGGTCGGATTCATAGAGGGGCAAACTACAGCTGCAAGCTCAGCCCAGTCTTAGCACCCTCAACACTCGCTAGTGGGTGCAAGATCATCAGATAGTCAGCTTAGTCCGTCGGAGTCGGAGTTCCAGCACCAACGACACTGGACAAAACCCGAGACAAAGGCCCACAAGCAGAGAAAACCTACAGGGCTGAATATGCAGTCTTTGCTTACGCTGCGCGATCTTATACTCGTTACGGAAATTGTGCTTATGGGTTGAAACCGCCCCCATGTCTTGCTTGTCAGCTTCCCCGCCCATTTCCCAACTCTTTTTAAGCCGCCCGACGTCTACCCTTGGTGAAACTTCCCTTAGCTCCAGGTTCGAGAAAGCTTGTTTACGAAAAAAACAAAAAAAATGTCTGAAAAGAGGCCCATCAAAAGACTCGTGGTGTTAGTAGACGGATGTGATTCTCGCGATAGTAAGAGTCAGTGTCTCGACCTCTTTCACGCACAGACAATTTGCTAACTTGAAATAGAGGAGACAAATCCTTCCACTATTCAAAGAATCAAGCAGCTCGTTCATGATGGCTTCTGTTTTTCCGAGGGGTTCCCTGTCACCCAGATACCCAAATACTATGTCGCTACTAGCAGTGTATCCAAGCTGAGCGACCGGTGGAGGCCCAAGGGAACAAGTAGTGACGAGTCGACAATCCTCATCAAGACCATTGTCAAGGATGTCTGCGACATGCTTGAGAGCCCTGAAGATGAGCTGTGGCTGTATGGATCTGGTCATGGGGCTTTCATAGCTCGAGCTGTTGCTGGTATTGTTCATCGTATGGGCTTATCTAGAACACAGGCGTTCGACGAGTTGTTTGACGCTACTATCGGACTCATCAAGGCCCAGATTGACTACGACTTCAAGAGAGGCCCTCAACTGCTACACAAGATCAAGAGCGAGGCTGATGAGCCCCCTCGAATACCTTTTGTTGGTCTATTCGACACAATCATTCATAGTCCAAAAACGTCTTTCGACATTTCGTTCAATCCTTCTATCGAAAACCTCCGCCATGCTCTAGCAATCAACGAGAACCGATCCAACAAAACACCAGAGATGTTCAACATTCCCGACGATGCAGATATGTCTCACCGATCACTCATTCAAGCTTGGTTTCTAGGTACACACGAAGACATGTGTGGTGGCACAGCCAACGACGGCCTCTCACTCTATCCGCTGCAGTGGATGGTCATTGAGAGTATCTTCTGCGGTCTGAATGTTATTCCAATGGGCGACTTCAAGGTCAACGATAGTCCCATGGCTTTAATATTCCCCCAGTATGCGGGTAATCTACCGTCACTGGATGGATCAGAGGACATCGAGTGGCGTCTCAACTACAGCAATGGGCTTCGCGTCAGTATGTTCGATCTTCAGAGTGCTCACTCCAAGCGATCAACGACGGGAATCGATGTCCACAGTATCAAACTCGACACAGACCGCTATAAACACAACGCATCACGCAAGGTCTTTGATGCAGAGGGCGCACTGAAAGGATGGTGTGAAATGGGTAAGGAGAGCCTTTCTCCGTCTAGACACGACTAATAATCCCTAGGTCCGTACGGAAACATGATTCACCCGTCGCTATTCTGCATACTCGACAGATACCCACGTTATCTAGATCTCGCCAACTTTAAATCTCTCAAGGTGCCAATTTCCAACTTCCAGGACTCACACCTCATCGCAGACGAGGACAAGCTCGCACCTTGGCTTCGAGACATGCAACTACAAGCAAGCGGCGTCAAAGCCTTCAGAATCCTCGTGTGTGGCAAGACGGGAGTGGGCAAGTCGACATTGATCAATAAAGTCTTTGGCGTCGAGATGACGGACGAATCACTTTCCTACAGCCAAGGCGTCCACGACATCAACGTTGCTTTCGAGTCTCCCAAACATCCTGGTCTTTTGATTCACGATTCTAGAGGTTGGCAGGCCGGTAGCGACGACGAGCTAGACTTGATTGCAAAGTTTCTCAGACATAGAGCGTTCCAAGAAGATCCTGCCGAAGCTCTGCACGTCATCTGGTGAGTTGATACTTGTCTTTCGTTTCTGGCACAGCTAACGGTAGCATCTAGGTTCTGCGTTGATGCAGATGTCGCACGAATCGAAGAAGCCGATAAACGAACCTTTGCCACTATCGCTCAATACTCGCACCAAGTCCCCGTTTTCGTGGTAGGAACAAAGAAAGATAAACTCACAGGCTACCGAAAGTCGCAGTATGTAGATGAATTCATGGAAAAGATGGATGACTACAAGGAAGCCAAGAGGCTTGCCGAAGAAAAGGCCAACGCCATGGCCGAGGCCCAATTCGCTGAGCTCAGGAACCAACTTTCGCAGATCGAACACTACAAAGCCGACGGCTTCTGCTGTCTATCAAAGAGTAAGCAACAATTTAGACTATGTGCTTTGGATTATATACTGACAGTATCAGATGACGACGCTGGAGTAAAAGACCTCCTCTCCCAAACCCTCGGCCTCATCGTCGACGAACGTGTACGTCTCTTCTGTGTTGCCGCCCAAGTCGTCGATGTTGAACAGAAGATCAACTCAGCGATCACAGAGTGTATGAGACTAGGCACGCACGCCATCCGCACCGCCGCAGTGCCCCTCCCCTGCTCCGGCATGATCGGAACGCCCACAGTATCACGCCTCATCTGCGAACACGTTCTGCAGTGCTTCGGATTTCCCAAGGCTGCGCCCGCCGAGATTGAACAGATCATGACTGACATTGTCATGAGTAACTTGAAGAGCTACCTCAAAGTCTCTTTGTCTCAGTTTGCTACTGTCAGTTTGGTTGCTGTTGGTGCTGCTGTGCCAACAATGGGCATTGGAGTTGTTATCGGTGCTGCTGGATGTCTCTTGGGTCTACCTCCCACAGCGCGAATGCTTCTCAAGTGTTCGTGCGACATGATTCTCATTCTTGAGCGCTCATTTCGATATGACGGCAAGTATGTTTCTGTAAAGCAGATCGAAGACGCCGCAAAGTACTACGCAAAATCGACCATCAGAATTTTCAACGACGAGGAAAAGCGATTACAGCAACAGGTCCACGATGAGATCGACCAGCTCATCCCACTCAAGAATCTCACAATTGGCTTCAAGTTTAACAAGCTGCGAGCTTCAGTAGAACATATTATCTACAGCCATCGATTCGACAGCCCGCCTGAGTATTTGTCATTACGGAGTTCGTCGAGCGTTGCTTTACATCCAAGCGAACCTGTCGAGATGTATGCAGGACCTGCCATATCTGAACTGCCTGGCGATGAAGTGAACCCCGCTCCGCAACCAGAGATTAAGACGGACGATGGGAGGCCCGTTGTTGAGCTTGATTCTACTGAAGTGCATGAGAAGGACGGTGTTCGTCAGACAAATACAGCACTTACAGGGTCAACTACGCAGAGCCAAACCGCTGCAGATAAGATTGCAGTTAACGTAGACCCTCCTGAGCTGGAGGGTAGTGCTGCTACTGCTGCTAGTCAACCCCGGGCCGAGTTGGAAGTTCCTCCGTTAGCAGCGAGGAGTAAGTCTGACTCTTCGACTTCTCGTTGGACGAACAAGTTCTCTTCATGGAAGATAAGTCGAAAGTCGAAGACGTTGAAAAATTGAGAGTCATTGTGGTTTTTGTGGTTTTGTCTCGGGGTTGGTGAGCAATACAGATATCCAATTCGTTGCATGGTGCCAGACTTGTTCTTAGTCTTGTATTTATAGGTATTTAGATTGCGACCTATTTCTTTTGACCGTTTCAAGCTGTATTATCTTATATAGTCAATTTTTATAGCCTTCGTGTACTCCAAATGTACTCTATTCGATGCTTGTGTGGTTTTGTCTTGGCGGTATTTGCTGTGACTCTTCGAATAATTCATCCTCCAATAACAATAGAGTATTAGTGTCATCCTGGGTCCAGAATTTGGATCAACCATTCCCCGCCTTAAGAATCGTACGTACATGACCCGGAGGAAACTCGGAATAGCTGCATCTGACAAGAAACAAGTCTCTTTCTGCTGTTATCCGATATATCATTTATATCGAAGATTTTATCATCATGGCCCCGTCAGAATCCGAGCCAAGCCCTTTCAGGGCCCATCTACCAGACCTCAGCATCGAGAGGTTCACCTCAATGAAGAAGCAAGACCCCTACGAGTATGCAAAAGGTTTCAAGGAGAATGGCATCCCGCCTTGGCTGCATGGATTGTATCTTCAATGGAGAAAGTTGCTTTCGGAGCCATTCAAAGGTCTTACCAGCGATGGTGAGTTATCCTCCGCGCTAGGAAACACGTCGACTAACCACCTGACCAGGCTATATAAAGCCTGATCTTTTCCATCTTCAAGACCAAGGCATCCCCATTGACGACATTGTTAAAGCAGCAAACCTTACTCTGTCTAAAATGGATGAACAGCAAAGGGATCGTTCAATCTATCACATCGACTCGCCAGAATGGCGCACATGGTCCAACCCCGAGTTTCTACTGAGCGATAAAGGTGTCAGGCTAGATGAAGTTACTGAAGAACTGCGAGCGGCAATTCTTCAAGTTCTGCAAGCCTCGCTATCCCCAGAAGGTTATGAAAAGGCAATTTCAGCAATGCGCATCAATGGCTTTCTCGGCGAGCTTGTTGAAGCGCCTGCGATCATGAATGAGTTCTCTTACAATTTTGTCTTATTTGGCGCTGAGCCGTCAACCACAGCACCGTGGGGCTTTTCATTCTACGGACATCACTTGTGCCTGAGTGCCTTCTTTTACAAGACCCAGATGGTGCTCTCACCATGGTTCACTGGCGCTGAACCCAATCTCATTGATGATGGCAAGTATCAAGGGACAAGAATACTGCAGCAAGAAGAGTCCTTGGGCCTTCAGCTCATGCAGAGCTTGCCGCGTGAGATACAAGAACGAGCTCAGGTATACAATGAGATGAAAGACCCAGCGATGCCGTATGGGCGTTGGAACCACGATGAACAGAGGCATCTTTGTGGAGCATATCGCGACAACAGGATCGTGCCATATGAAGGAGTGTTGATATCAGGTCTGTCCACAGAACAGCAAGGACTTGTCTCAAGCATCCTGGAAGAATACCTCCTTTATCTTCCCGAGAAAGCCCGCGCCATCCGTCTAGCCGAGTGCAAAAGTTGGTTTCACGAGACGTACTTTTGCTGGATCGGCGGATTCGAAGACACGGATCCTTTCTATTATCGCATCCAGAGCCCGGTTATTGTGGTTGAATTTGATCATCACTCTGGAGTGTTTCTCAACAATCAAGAGCCAGCCAAATTTCATGTCCACACCCTGCTGCGGACGCCCAACGCTGGGGATTACGGAATGGCATTGAGGAAACTTATACCTGGCACGGCACAAGAGTACTTGTGGGAAGGGTAGATGTATCAAGTCTAGGCATAATATCGGATGCATCATATTTTGCCTCAACATGTAAGACAGTTCCAAAATAGTGGAGCTCGTAAAAATCCAAATGCGGTAATCGTTTTTACGAGCCGTGCGTTGACAGGGATGTGGGATGTCATCTTACATGGCATGGAGTGTCTGGAGAGCCTTACAGTCATATTTCTTCTCCTTTTCGAAGAGTTATTCGGGCTCCTTTTAAGTCTGGAGTGTATCTAACACTATAGAGCTCAAAATTTCTCCTCAAAAAGACACCATCTCCTTGCCCTACCTCCTTCTCTTGCACCACGTTCCGTGCGTTCGACACTTATATCCTTCACCACTTCGATATAATAACTGCTGTTTATTAGATCATCTATTGTTTTCGATGACGGCTTAGGAATTTATGTGGGCTAGCGTTTTATCCTACACCTCGGTCGACTTCCAAGGGTCTTTACAACTTGGCCTTTCTGCCTATCCTTCATGTCCAACATGGCTCCCAACGACGCTCGCGACCAACAGGATGGATACAAAAAAGAAAGAGAAAAGCATTCACCGGAACTCGATGGAACAGTAAACGCAAACCTTCAACCACCTCAAAGAATTCCCGCCGTCTCAGACTACTTGAGGGTATTCACCTACGCCACCAAATGGGACTTCTTCATCTACGCCCTCGCATCCGTAGCATCCATCGGTGCGGGAATCACCTTACCTCTTATGAACATCATCTTAGGCCAGCTTGTAGGACAGTTCTCAGATTACTTCCGAGACGCATCAAGCATTTCTAACGATGTCTTTCGAGATATCTTGGACCGACAAGCTCTCTACATCATGGCCCTCTTCTTGGCTCGCTGGGGTCTCAACACCATCAACAAATACTGCTTCCGAATGATTGGAATTCGTCTATCCTCAGCTATTCGTCTTCACTATCTACAATCCCTGTTTGCACAATCCATCCACGTTATCGATTCGATGCCCTCTGGTGCGCCTGCAACGGCCATCACAGCAACATCTAATACCTTACAGGTGGGTATTTCGGAGCGCCTGGGCACGTTCCTCGAGTTCAACGCCACAATATGGTGTGCGCTGATCGTTGCTTTCATATGGAGCTGGGACATCACTTTGGTCACATCCTCTCTGATTCTGTACATGGGAGTTGTTCTGGGCATCTCTTTACCCATAAACATCAAGGGTTATACGGCAACTTCTGACGCAGATGCTCAAGGTACTGCTGTCGCAAGTGAGGCACTGCAAGGTATTCGTCTAGTCATGGCCTGTGGCGCCCAGGCTCGTGTCATCTCTCGCTACAATGAATGGGTCAAAAGGGCTAAGAAAGAGGGCCAAAAAATTGCCCCTACCATGGGTCTTCAACTTGGCTTCATTGTACGTTTCACTCTTTAACTTCATCGCTAGCATTTTGAAGTTGAAAACTAACATTGGAATCAGTTTTTTGGTATCTTTGGCTCCTTTGGACTAGCTTTTTGGTATGGTACTCGACGGTACGCTGCTGGAGCCATCGACAACCCTGGAGCAATCATCATCGTTCTCATGTCGGTCTTGATGATACTCACGTCACTGGAGCGTGTAGCAACTCCTCTCATGGCTGTTAGCAAGGCCATGGTAGCTGCATGCGAGTTCTTTACTGTCATCGACGCGCCGCTACCTAGCTCTGGTTCTCTCAAGCCAGACATTAGCGATCGTGACCTTGTCTTTGACAATGTAACGTTCGAGTACCCTAGTCGACCTGGAGTCCGCGTTTTGGATGGCCTCAGCTTTTCTATCCCCTCTGGGCAAAATACTGCTCTTGTTGGACCGTCTGGCTCGGGCAAGAGTACTGTTGTTGGCTTACTTGAACGATGGTACTCGTTGAGGGATCATCATGTCCTTCCTAGAGTTGTCGAAGCCAAACCTAAGAATTCTAAGAGAGAAGAAGGTGATCAGCTCGAGGAAGAGGGTCAGACTCCCGCAACTCCCGCCCTGGCCGGTGCCGTCACGATTGGTGAAAACAACCTCGAAGATCTAGATCTCAAGTGGTGGAGATCCCAGATCGGCCTGGTCCAGCAGGAACCATTCCTTTTCAACGATACGATATTTAACAACGTCGCTCACGGTCTCATTGGTTCCAAGTGGGAGAACGAACCTGAAGCACAGAAGCGAGAGATGGTGAAAAACGCATGCCAAGAGGCTTATGCTGACGAGTTCATCAGCCGGCTCCCCGATGTAAGTTCTGCCCCATATTGCAGTTCCATTTTTTTTTCATATATTAATTGACTATCCAGGGATACGACACGCACGTTGGTGACAGTGGAGCCAAGTTATCTGGAGGTCAAAAGCAACGCCTAGCCATCGCGAGAAGCATCATCAAGAAGCCTAGAATCATTATTCTGGATGAAGCCACCAGCGCCATCGATGCCAAGAGTGAAGGAATAGTCCAGGCTGCCCTTGACAAGATTACGAAGAGTCATACAACCATCACCATTGCCCATCGTCTTTCAACTATCAAGAAGGCCGACAACATCATTGTCTTGCAGAAAGGACGTGCTGTTGAGCAAGGCACACACACAAGTCTCATGGCTAACTCTGCTGGCGTATATCACTCATTAGTTCGGGCTCAGGAGTTGAGTATCAGCCACACAGAAGGGAAGAATTTCTCTTTTTTGCCAGATACTGAGCCAGCACAACTGCCTACTGATTCTAGCACGGAGGAGATAGTTACCCCTGCTCAATCTGATCAGGATTTGTCATCGAAGAAACCTAGAGGGTTATTAAAGAGCTTTGGAAGACTCCTCTACGAGCAACGAGCACAGTGGCCTCACTACCTTGGTATTCTCCTCTCTTCCATGGCTGTTGCAGCCGCTACACCCCTCCAAGCGTGGCTCTTTGCAAAAGCCATTGGCGTCTTTATTCTCAACAGAGACGACATGAGAAGTGAGAGCCAGTTCTGGAGCTTTATGTGGTTTGCCTTGGCGGGCGGTGTTGGCCTCGCGTATCTAGCCGTGGGCTGGATCGGCTTGCGAGTTCAGTACTTTGTCAGTGCCGTGTACAAGTCTCAATATCTGAACGATATGCTGTATCAGAACCTCAAGTTTTTTGATCAGGAAGGTAATTCCCATGGCTCGCTGAGTTCTCGGGTTTCGGGTGATGCGAAGCAGCTGGAAGAGCTCCTTGGGGTGAACCTTGCCTTGATGATCTCCGCCATCTTTAACGTCACCGGTTGTGTTATCATCTCACTCGTCTTTGGCTGGAAGCTTGGCTTGATAGCCATGTCTGTTGCCCTCCCACTCATGCTTGCCTCAGGGTGCTGGAAGTACAAGCATGAGGTACACTTCGACAAGATGAACTCTGCTGTGTTTATGGAAAGTTCACAGTTTGCCACCGAAGCAATAGAAGCAATCAGGACTGTCTCTTCGCTTACCATGGAAAACATTATCAACAGCCGTTATCGGCAGCTCTTGGATGGCCACGTCAAAATAGCCAATCGCAAGGCGCAATGGACATCGGCCATCTTTGGCTTCGCGGACAGTGTCGGTCTTGGATGTCAGGCATTGTTGTTCTGGTATGGTGGCGGACTACTGGCTAGTGGAGAGTATACCATGGAGGCATTCTTTGTATGCTTCATGGCTGTTATTCAGGGGGCTGAAAGTGGCAGTCAAGGATTTGGTATGGCGCCTAATGCTGCGCAGGTGACTGCTGCTGCAAACAGGATTCTTGATGTCCGGCAATCGGTTGATGTTGATCGAGCCAAGGCCAGCGAGCATAGAGAGTGCATACCTGACGTCGAGGGTGGGGTCAAGATTGAATTGCGGGACGTGTCCTTCAAGTATCCCACTAGGGACGTTCAAGTCTTTGACTCCTTGAGCCTCAGCATTGAGAAGGGCCAATATGCAGCTTTTGTTGGCCCATCCGGGTGTGGGAAAACAACCATAATTTCACTTCTTGAACGCTTCTACGATCTGGAGCCCGATAGGGGTATAGTACTGTGCAATGGCCTGGACATCAAGGACATGAACGTCTACGATTATCGACAGAGTCTTTCTCTTGTTTCACAACAACCGACCATGTTCCGCGGATCAATCCGCGATAACATCCTTTTTGGAGTATCTGACCCCGATTCCGTCACGGACGAGAGAATCCACCAAGTCTGTCGTGACGCCTTCATTCACGACTTCATCGTGTCTCTTCCCGAAGGCTACAACACCGATGTCGGCCTCAAAGGTATCTCCATGTCAGGAGGACAAAAGCAACGTATCGCTATCGCTCGTGCTCTTATTCGCAACCCTAGGCTTTTGCTTCTAGATGAAGCGACGTCTGCTCTTGATTCAGAATCTGAAAAGGTCGTTGCAGCTGCGTTGGAGAAAGCCCGTGACGGACGAACAGTCATTGCCGTGGCTCATCGGCTCTCGACGATTCAGAATGCCGATGTCATCTTTGTCTTTGATGATGGGAGAGTGGTTGAGAAGGGTACACACGTTGAGCTTGTTAGCAAACGAGGTATCTATTGGGAAATGGTAAGTTTGCGTTATTCTGAATTTTAATGACTGTACTGACTATTTCCAGTGCCAAAACCAAGCTTTGGATGGGTAAGATCTTCTGAAAAATGGGGATTTGATTCTTCAGCATCTCGCTAGATTGAGCCCGATCATCAATCAGGCCCAAATATCTTTACATGGCTGCTATCAGTCTCTCCTCTTCTCTTTCCAAGTTTTACTTTCGTTTTGTTTGCGTCGATTAAGAATGCGATGCGGTTCTATATTCATAGATGTATTGTCCATTTAAGTCGTCAATTGTTTAGTCATTACTGCGCCCTTAATTCTATAGAATCTTCTAAGTCTTTTGCTTCCGCTTCCGCTCATTTGAAATTCGTTTCTCCTCTTTTTTCAATGCTCATTCTTCTGCAGCTCTGGCCAAAACGTCATCACGTCCCCCGTAAGCATCACTCCAGACTCTGTAGGAGGCCGTCTTTCCCAATGAACAGCATCAAGGTCTCCTTGAACCGCAGTTGTCTCTTCAACAAGCTTCCACTCCCCAGTTTCTGCATCCTTATCCAAGAAACAAAACACGATGCGGTCACCGCCCTCCTCAAACAAATATTCCCTCCGTAAAAGACGATGCCATTGTTCCAGAGGGGTACCCTCGGATGCATTTATCCGCTCCACGGTTCTGTTTTTCAAGGCCAGCACGTATAGAGAGCGGGCATTCCAAATTCCGTCCTGGCCGGGGTAATCTTTCAACATCCACGTGGCTTCGTCACGCAGTAGAGGATCACGGCAGAACATGGCGACCAGAAAGAGAGACTGGGTCAAGGTGCATTGCAATGAGAGCTGTTGAGCTGGGTTCTTCAAACCTTGGGCGGTGCGCAACGTTATATCTGCAAGAGATAGGTACTCACGAAAGAGAGGTGTCCTTGCATGTATTGGCTCAACATCGAAGAATTGAGTGAGGTTGTCAAAAGCGTAAACGCCCAGATACTGCAGGCGAAAATGGATGGCTCTCGTGTACTCTGGGGACCCGACGTCAGACAAGATGACTCGGTTGAAGAGTGGCATAAATGCGGCCTCTAGGGCTTGTAGCTCCCTGGTGGATGCTTCGCAAATCTCCTTGATACGGGGATCAGAAGTGATGGTTTGCCACAGCCTGGCAATGTCTCCTGGGTCATCTGACATCATAACACCAGTTTCCTGTATAGCCTCTATGATGAAAGGGCCTATGGCAAGTCTTGCATCTCGACCAGCGGCCCAGTACTCCTCGAACTCATCAAGACTGTTTAGAACAGATGGTAACTGCCCGATCCGTGAGTAAGGGCGAGACAACTGATTTATCATCGTTATAAAAGACTCAACAGTCTGCTTCTTATCTCGCAA
The DNA here is from genome assembly GCA_021655865.1 of Fusarium guadeloupense. NCBI lineage: Eukaryota > Fungi > Ascomycota > Sordariomycetes > Hypocreales > Nectriaceae > Fusarium > Fusarium guadeloupense. Next base: position 13,091 of record JAJJWM010000417.1, read on the forward strand.
ACCTCTTGTGAAGTTTGGCAGTGCTGGACTGCTCCCAATCTTCCCGCGTAGAACCAATCGAGCCTGCGGTAGGAGATGAGTGAAGATTTCACCCACTGCGGCGATGAGTGGCTTTGGGTTTGGGGCCACAGAAGCCATGAGGCAGGACTCTTGATCGGTTAACAGTGCTAGCAACATTGCCAAGCCATGGTTGATGTGATCCAAAGCAGCTTTCCTATTCCCACGTAGTGTTTCGAAACACAAGAAGATGATAGACAGAAAGACTGTATCCTGGATGGAGACCTGTTGGCTCTGTAGCTTTAAAGCCCGACAGTAATGTGCCACAGCGCGCAGGTAATGTGCGTCTTGCTGAGTAGTCGCATCTTCAGAACTCAATATTGTGCTGGGTGTATCCTGCTTATAACGGTTATACCATACGCTCAAAGCACCAATTCCAATGGCTGCATGGCGTACAATGGTGTTTGTACGAGCAACCTGTGGCAATGTCACGGCCCATAGATGGCTGTTGAAGCCAGCGGCGATCCAGGGCCCTTGTACAAGCTTGACAAATTGGTCAAAATAGAAGACGCTCTTGGCATCTCTGAAGTCTAGTGAGTCATGAACAAGATGGAGTTGCGTCGTTGGGGGAGCTGCACGAGTGACTTGTTTGGAGTCCCAACGTATCTGAACGGGGCCAGATGGACTCTGCTTCTTATCCTTCTCAACCTCATAGCCCTCACATTGGCGTTTGGTCCTGGTACAGTTGCCGCAATGAGGCTTTTGCTCGTCACATTTGACATGGCGCTTCTTACAGGTGATACAGCCTGTTCGGACTTTCTGAGTGCTTGTACGGGTGAGCTTTGGTCTGATAGATCTGCAAGTCAGTTGAGTACAGTCATACATCATAGAACGGTCTTACTTTGAAGGGTTTTCAGCCAATATAAGGGATGATATACTTTTCATTCTGTTCATGGCGCGGTTACAATGTCATGTCAGATCATGCTCAGTACGAGAATAAGACTGCTTACTTGCCAAGAAATCAGGCTGATTGCATTTTGGGGGTCCGATAAACAGCCGAAACGCACCGATTGTTATTCCGCAAGCGGTACATGCCACCCTAGTATTTTGAAACTTTAGATGCGATAGACTCTAGAAGCCTGCGATCTCAATAACACCTTGATGCGCGAAAGGTGAGGAAGACGCATTGACTTTCTCGACGCGGGCAACTGTGTATCACGTATCGTCTCGGATTGTTGGGTGCTTTGAGTCATTCGGATTAACCTCGAAGCTAAGATTCTGCCATTAGCTTTACCGTTAGCCAAACTGTTGTATCTTCTCTTGGTGGTGTTGATAGTGGAACGGCGGCTTTGCTCATCCACGGCGACGACTTAGTGTAGCTCTTAAAGCTTACCCTACATCTTCCATTCAACATTTAACAGGTACCATCTATGTTTGTCTGGATCAAGCATCAAGAGCGGCAAATTTTCATGGCATCGTTTTTGTTTATACACAACAGAGATGAGCCAACATATTGATCTGAGCGACAGATCCAATGCTTCAAAACACTGTTTTGCGCTAGATGTGGCGGAGTTGGGCGAGATCGGATGGTGGCTTCTGTGGCTTGGCTTACCCAGCCCTACGTAGGTAGCCAGCCCAACTCATAAGACAGCAATGACCAGCTTGCTAGATGGCTAGAAATACAGTACAAAATACCATAAATAGACACAACTAGTTATAGCCAAGATAACGGTTAATCCAAGTTTATGGGGGTATCCCTCTTGGCTCTGTTGCTAAGGCCGAATTCCTGGGGCTCCATGACAAAAAGCCAACATGACTCGCAGCTGCCAAGCCTCCACCATCTGATCTAGCCATCTCCTCCGTCAATGGGCGCTGTTGGGGGTCGAGACCCCTGAAAAACAGTAGGGACCCCTCCGAATCAAACACGCGACAGGACCTGAGGATTCCAATCCATCTTTGACTCTTGCATCGTCTTGGCAAGCAAGGTCCACAAGGTTATTTGATCCTTTTTGTTACTCAATCATTCTCGGGTTATTATTCGATGTGATCAATGGATGCTTTGCGCTGAGCTGCAAGCTGCCATATCTCCAATTCGGGCGCTACTTTGTTTGTGCTTCTGCGTCAAAGCAAAGACTACGCGTCTCATTTTCTTTTCTTTTCTTTTCTTTTTCCATCTTCCTTTCAGTATACTCTTAATCCGTCATGATCCTTCTTCCAGCGCCCGTCAAAGCGTCGCTACGCTTCCTCCTCGCTGTCATTTCTCGCTTCGCCAATCGCCGATTCTTCTTCACCTTTACAGTCTTGGCCGTTTGGAGCGCCAAGGTTGTCCACATTCACGACCATCTCGAAGCCGTCAACGAGCATCAGTTGCGACAATGGGCCTACTCGTTTGTCGCCCAAGATATCGCCATCCTCACGATCTTCCGACTTCTTCTTGACCACTGGGTCGTCGCCCTACCCTTCGTTATCCGAGTCCTCGTCACCTTCTTCATAGGTATCCTCATGCTCTACAATGCCGCCATCAGCATCATCTTCGTCTCCTTCTACCTCGTCGCCGGCTCCGAAATCCATCTGCGCAACGTCTCCCTCCCTACCGATCCCTCGTCACGAGCCCTTATACTTTCAGGAAGTCTGTCATTTACTCTGGTGCTCTGCCTGACTTTCGGCTTTGCTTGGCTGTTTCAGGGCCTTTGCTACGGCCTTTATGGCTACCCTGCCGATGTTGTCAATTGGCCGCTTGCGACCACATGGAGACTGCTACGCCGGTTGCTCCTCCCAAGCAATACATACTCTCAAGTTCCGCAGCTCGACGTCGAAGACCAAGCGAAGCCTTCAAGGGATGACGAAGACGCCTTCTTTGAGAATGGAGTCTGGAAGAAACCCCATGGACCTCGGTTCTCCACCAAGATCAACTTCCTGCTTAACCTCGCGGCTTACACCGTCACCACAATAATCCTTCTGCTGCTTGTCTACGCAGCTTTTGAAAGACCCCCAGACCGCTCCCTCGTCTTCCTCTCTTGGACAGCCGCGTTATTACCATTCGTCGATTTGTCCGCATCGTCGCCAATGCTACAGAACTTGCCCACTCACCATGGTTCCGGCATCCAGCGCAACTGGGATAAACAATCGGCTCTCAGCAAGCCGGTGCCTTGGGACTGGCTCCCTAAGAATACAAAGTTGGGCGGTTTCGAGGACTGGTACGATGGCAGGGACCACTACAGCGCAGGCGCTGATCCTCTGAAGATTTCCAACCTCGATGATGACCTGCTTTCCGAATTACGCGACAAGTTACAAGAAGTTCCTATTCGGCACGTCCTTCTTTTCTTCCTAGAGAGTACACGAAACGACGTTTTCCCGATCAAGAACAATAGCCTAATTTGGAGTCACTTGGCTGACAGCTATCCCGACTACCAGCTCCCGCAGGAGGCTCAACAGCGCCTTGCGACACTCACTCCAACGGCAAACTACATCACGGGCGATTACGATGACGGTTTCGAACACGACGAAGCAGACAAGGTAAAGCGCGGCGGGCTTCGCTTCACCAATGCCCATACCACAGCGACATATACCCTCAAAAGCTTGGTCGGTACGCTCTGCGGCATCGCACCATTGATGGCAGACTTCAATCTGGATTATGAGCACCACGTCTATCAGCCATGCCTGGCACAGATATTCAACGCTATGAACCAACTGGATGCATCAGAGGGGGGCGATGCCCACAGTTACAACGACTCCAAATGGCAGTCGTACTATTATCAAGCCGCGACAATGGCATACGACAAGCAGTATGAACTGATTGCGAGCCTTGGGTTCCCAGAGGAGCACATCATCAATCGAGAATACCTGCGATCCGAAAACGCGACACACGGCCCTGTCACCCTACCCAACATCAACGCATTCGCCTTTGAGGAGGACCCTCTTGAGGACTATTTTCGCGACGTCTTTGTGTCAGCCAAAGAGAAGGACGAGAGGGTTTTCCTCACGCATCTCACCAGCACAAGCCACCACGCATTCAAGATGCCTGAGAAGGAAGAGTATGTTCCGGTCGCCAACGGTCTAGACATGCTGTCGCATTACATAAATACTGAAGGCTATTCCGACAAATGGCTCCGCAAGGTATTGAACTTGTTGGATGAACAGGGCGTCGCCAACGAAACACTCATGGTATTTGTGGGGGACCATGGTTTGTCCTTGCCCGAGAACAATGTCGTCTCTCCCTACTACAATCCGAACGTCGGGATTGACCATGTTCCTTTGGTGCTGTCTCATCCGTTACTCCCGGCTTTTGACGTGCACGACGCGGTGCACTCGTCGCAGATCTTACCTACGATATTGGACTTGCTACGAGAGACTGGCTCTTTGAATAATGCCAGCGCGCAAGCTGCCACCGATTTAATCCGCAATTACGAGGGCCAATCTCTCATTCGACCTATGCAAAAGGAAAACACAGAGACTGGTCAAGGCAACTGGCAGTTTACGGTCGTCAATCCAGGTCGAGCTGTGCTTACCGCTCGCGACGCCCGACACCCTGAGCGCCATCTTGCTGTTCCGATCATCGACAATGTTGAGTGGCGATTCAGCAACCTTACCGATGACCCAACCGAGCATTTCTCCGTACAAGGGTTTGACTTCATCTCTTTCCTGAGCAGTGTTGAAGAAAAGCACGGCCTCGAAGTGGCGCAGTGGGCAGAAGAGGGTGCATTCGTGAGTAGATGGTGGGTTGAGGAAAACAGCAAGCGATGGCGTTTTGGGCCATATTCTGATTTCACGCTCAAGGACAGTGTTCCTATGAAGTCTTCCTCTTCTTCCTAGTCTCTTTAACTCATTGTTTGGCGTTGGTTGGATGTTATTTAACATGGTTTAGAATACCTGGAAGGCATCATCTAGATACCTAGACGTGGATGGTGATTTAGATCATGTACATATTTATAGATGAAGCTTCTTTCATGAGAATATCCTGCTCGCATAGACAGGGTTAGAGATCACCAGTTCCCAATAAATTGCGGGTAACTTGGCACTTTGACGTCTCTGTGGGGATAAACGCCGCCTCTCTGTGGTTGCATGTCCGGTTCTGCCAAATCTCTTTTCTCATCCTCTGACCGTTTCCCCAATTGAGATTCGTTTTCCTGCCCGCGCTTATCACCTTGCTTCTCTGCAGCCACAACCTTTTCGTCTTCTTCATCGGATGACTGACAATCTTTTCCGGTTATGATTTGCCAGTCATCCTCAATGTCTCTTTGGGGAGCTGTGCTTGCTGCACAATGTTAGTCGCGATTAAGGCGAAGAGGCGCAGGAGTCGTACTTGTATCTTGGAGTGCGTCGCCACCACGCGACTTTTCGCTGGATTGAGTTGATTGCGAGGTAGATGTCATGATTAGATTCGAATATCGTCCAAATAAAACAATAGAGGCTATTTTGGCTGTAGGTTGCAAAGATTGTCAAGATATTGCCTGAAGGCTGAAGCTGAACTAAGTTAGGTGACGTACGCGTTTTGACGAGGTGGCAAAGTCGATCATGACCAGATCTCGTGACTCTTCAAATGACTTGAAGTTGTCAAAATTAATTCCTCCCATCAACAGTGGAAAGCGATAATAATATTGGGTATCATCAAACAAACCAGCGCGACCTCCGCTTCCTCTTGTCCCCGCCATAGTCCACTCTGAGTCTTGCCGTACGACCACTCCTTTCCTTACGACTCTTTACCTTACCCTTACCCTCTACCTTTGTCCCATATCAATATTTATATTGCGAGCACCACTAGTTGTCGCGGTCTCATACACCTTCTGAATATCCAACTGCCACGCTTTGATATCAGATATGACTGAGACACGTATCCTCCTATGGGGTCAGTTTGTTCGCGGATGGGATGCGCACAAGTGAAATATAATGTGAGCCACATGGTAACCTCAAAACCGTAACATCTTGTTTCGCAACAGCATACAGCATAACAAAATTGTCAATTTTATGACGTTTATAGCGCCAGTTATCCTCTCATGTGGCTGCAGTTTGTCCAGCGAGGGTGTTGGGACAGGTGGGAGGTACCACCCAAAGGGTGCTAAGGGGCTGAAAGTTTACAGTTGCCCATTTGGTATTGACTTCTGGATCAAGGAAGAAATTTGCCGGATTGAGTTTGAGTAAAGGTTCCTGACAGATCAGGAGAATTACAAGCTGGAGCACAACAACAACACAGCGTGATAAAGTGATCATAGCATAAATACACGTAATGGTAGGCCCTGCCTATTGCATTGATATGTGCTTTAAATAACTCAATCAAAGATGGAATCATGTCCTCTGAACCAGTTGAAGGACCATAATGTACTGCTCTCTACCCAGTTCTACTCCTATCCAGAGTAATTATGAAACGACGTGCATATTTATGTGTACTGGATGGCTTCTTCTCCATGAACCTTAGAAGCCTCTAACAGCGAAAATGCAGGAGTATTCGAAAAGAAAAACTTTGAGACTGGAGGAGAGTTGGACTTTTGTTGTCGTTTGGGCTGCGCTATTCTTCGTAAAAATCCTCCTGGTAATTCAGCGAACTTGTCCGGGCTGAACGCTCCGGGCTGCCTGAACATCTTAGGCTCTATGGACGCTTGTGGCTGTTGGGGTGTTAGCGTTCCAAGTATAGCAAGTTGCTTGGGCGCCCCGGGCTGTTGAGATTTCCTAAGTACTTCAGGGCGCTGAGGTATTCCAAGATGTTCAAGGTTCTCAGTCTGTTAGGTAATCACAGGCTCATTCAGCAACTCGGGCTGCTTGGGTGCGCCAGGCTGCTGAGGTGTCTCGGACTTGTCGAGTGCTTCAGGCTGTTTAGGTATCTCGGACTGTTTGTTAATATTAGGCTCATTAAGAATCTCGAGCTGTTGAGGTGTCTTGGATTGCTCAAGCGTCTTAGAATCCTTAAGTGTCTCAGACTTCACAGGTAGTTAAGGCTGCTTAGATATCAACGGGGGTCTAGACCCTGTACACAGTGAGACACTATTGAAAAGCCACAAGAGGCCGAGGTAGCGTTGACAGATAATTAGATATTCCGCAGCATCCGCATCATTGCTACTACTCCGTATGCCTAACTAAGAACTTGACTGTATTCGCTCCATTGAACATAAATCATATCTCTAACTAATCCACTCCCCTCTCAGTCAAAGTGACTCTCCTGGAAAGTGCTTCGAAGAGGCATCTCAGTATCATAACTACCCACCTCCTTCTTCATATGTCTATCAAAGCTCTGCGTCGACATCTGCACCTTTTCAAACCAAGTCCTATCCAAGACAGGCGCCGCGGGAGGAGCTTGGCCACGAGACCGAGCAAGTTCTGCTTGGTTTGCATGGTCATGGATGGCGAGGCTGGAAGCGATCTGGAATGCACTTCGGATCTGTCGACCATTCCAGCAGCCGGTTGAACGAGCCAATTCCTCATAGTGCTTGGCAGCAAAGTCAATGATCTCGTTCTCCTTGATGACGAGAGCAGGTTCGCCTGTCATGCGGTGACGCTCAGCTTCAATCTGCTTGAGCTTGCCGATGTTAAGTCGGAAGATGTCGCGCGTCTGAGTCTTGTCCAGAGGAGGATAGTACAGAGACAGATGGATACGAGACTTAAAGGCCTCGTCGATTGTGCCGACTCGGTTGGTCGTGAGGAACAAAAGACCGTTGTAGTACTCAAGTACTCGCAGGAACACAGAGACAAGAGCATTACGCTTCATGTCGAGCTTGGATCGCTGCGAGAGGAACACATCTGCCTCATCTAGCAAGAGAACACAGTCCCACAAATGAGCGAGACGGAAGACGTTCTTGAGCGAAGACTCGACCTCGTGGGGTGTGAGACCAAGATCACCGCAAGTAATCACAAACAGGGGCTTGCGGTTCTCCATTGCGACAGCCTCAGCTGTAGCAGTCTTTCCAACACCAGGGACACCATGCAGCAGAACGACAAGACCACGACCCTTTCCTTGGATAAGATCCTGGCCAGGTCCCTCAGTCGCAGAATCGGCATACTTGCGCTCAAGAACCTTCTTCTGGAAGTGAGACATGACCAATCCGCGAACAACGTCTTTGTAGTCACGCTGGATCCTCAGATTCTCGAACACTCCCGGCTCGCGACGAACAGGCTTGAGAAAGTTGAGATCAATAGGCATGAATCTTCGCTCACGTAGAGCATACGCAAACATACGCTTAGGGAGCAACACAAGATCCTCATCACGAAGCTCCAGAGCCTTGGGGTTGGTCTCGAATGTTCGACTTCCCTTGACGCGAACGCGCAAGAAGGCGTCGACTGCGAGGTTATCTCTCCGCTGGCGGATTTCAACCCCGTCTGACTGCTGGATAATCTCGACCTGCGAGTACGCAAGTGATTGACGTGAGCCGTTGAACCAATGCTGGATAGGCATCTCATCATCCTTGAACTCGCACCGCGACGACTTGGCAACTGAAAGCTGATGGAACGAAGGACGCCAGTCGGGATTCTTCTGGTAGGCCTCTGTGAGGTCGACGATGACATCGCTCTCCACAAACTCGGGGTGGCGCATCTTCTGGTAATCTTCACCATTCAGAATCTCCTCGTCAGGCTCACTACGGTGGAAAGGAGGGTTTCTGGTCAGAGTCCAAGCGCTGTACTGCTGGTGACGATCTTCTATGTAATCAACGAACTTTCGGCCCTGGTCTCGAAGAGAGGTGAGGTGTTGCTGGTAGTCGTGGCGGTATCGAATAGGAAAGATCTCCAGGGAAGTGATCGATCGCTCGCCAATGAACGACTCAATCTCAAACTTGCGTCGCACGGCACCGAAGCTGTTGCCATCGTGATCGATATAATAAGCCGAGATTTGGAACTTGGAAGTCTCGTCAATCTGTTGCTCATCGGCGAAAAAGTCCCAGCCAGATGTAGGATAGGACGTCTCTGGGTCTGGGCTCTTGACCCTGTAGATGCGCCAGACTTCGTGGTAGCGGCCGCCTGTCTCGCCAGATGCGGGCATGTAAATGAGGTCGCCGACGCGGAAGAGGGACCAGAGGTCATCGAACTTGACGCGATCGGCCGAAGAGTCGTCGAAGCGGTGGTACAAGGGCAAGATTTCTTTGTCGACGAAGTCGACGTAGCAGCGCATGTCTCGAAGGGCCTCGGGGCTGTCCATGATGCCGTCCCAGTCCTCGTCGGCGTTGGAGTCAACCGACAGAAGGGACTTGGCGTCGTCGTCGTCATCATCGCTGTAGTCTTCTCCCTCCTCGCCTTCCTCCTCATCTTCGGCAACTTCATTGTCAACAACTTCGACCTCAGCTTCTTCAGCAGCATCAAGCTCGACGGCTTCAGCACTTTCGCTGTCAAGGTCCTCAAAGTCTGCCCATTTTTCCTCAAGAGTAGCCAGAATCTCTCGCATCTTGGGCTGGAAGTGGATAAGAGTCTTGAAAGGTCGCATAAATGTTCGTGGACAAGATCGCTGTTCTGTGTCGTTCATGAGAGAGGTCAAGTGGCCAAGGATAGGCTGAGACTGGACACGAATGCGCTGAATCTCAGAGTCAGACGATGGAATTTGGTCGCTCTTCTTGTCACGTCTGGCCTTCTCATAGGCGTCCGCCTTCCGTCGGGGCTCTTTATCGATGCCATTGCTGCGAAACGATAGGTAACTCTGTCGAAGACGAGCAAGCTCCTCTCGGCGTCGAAGGCCGTGTTCACGACGAATTTGAGCTTGTGTTCCAGGGCCTGACATGAGGACATCGACAGCATAATCAGGTTCCTCGGGATCCTGGAAGCGGTTCTTGAAGTTCTCAAAGTTGACCTTGCGGACCTCGGGGATCTTGGGCCGCCATTTGGAGGCAGTTCGACGTTGATCAGCGAGGATACGCTCGCGTCGCTCTTTCTCTTGCTTGAAGGCAATGTAATCGTAGTCGTTCTCTCTGTTGGTGCGAGGGAGAGGGGCACGACGGCCACCACGTTTTCCCTTGGATGCTTTGGCAGTCCGGACCATCTTTGCTGAATATGATGTTATGAAGTTGTTTGTTATGGAAAGGAATAGTATTTGATCATAGGCGTGGTCAATACTTATAGTCTTTCTATGCCTGTAGCTACATCACCGTGAATCTCGCCTCTCAACAGCTTGGGCCCTTGACCGGGCTGAGTCACTTCACTAGTTGTCCCCTGCTGTAGAACCCTGTCCAACCTAACGCTTACAGGCAGCAACACCAATAAAGGCTGTGGCGGAGCGTCTAGCCGATAACACTAAGCCCTTTGCAATCCGCCAGCTCACTCCTACATCTGCAAACATGGGAGAGTAAGCCAATCAAACAAGCAGCAACACGCTTTGTGTCTCAGGTAGAGAGGCGGAGTATGTTCCTTCAAGGCAGCAGCCATGTGGCTGGAGGTTTGCTTGGGGACTTTGGTCAATGCCGTCAATGCAAGCTATCGTGGCGTATTACCTCAACTCAGGGCCAATAGATAGGCTAGCTGCAGCTCTCTCAGTTACAGGTCAATGCGAAAAGCCGCTGACAAGGTGTCGGAAGATTGATGAGTATGTGGGAAAAGATGTTCAGGCAGAAAGAGGTCAAGGGATGAAAGATTCGGATGTCAACCTGATCTTTTGTCCATATATAGTGGATAATCAATTAATATAATAGTTACTAAGATGAAGCATAGATAAAGCTTAAGTCTGGCGTATGGCTAGAGCATGACTAGTGTACCGGACGGTAACGAGTAACCTATTAGATAGCCATAGCCGCAATAATTCCAACAAGTCCAGCGGCCCCCATGATATCAACCTGCATAATAGGAGCGGCAGCGGTATGAGTGCTCGAAGTAACCGCGCTGACGTGCGTAGCCGTGTCCGTGTGAGTCTCTGTGGCAGTCACGTCGTGACCCGTGCTATCTTCGAGTTAGTATCAAGGTCATGTAGGTAAAGTATTGCAGAGTGGCATACTGAGTCTCGGTGACTTTGTGGGTCGAAGTATCGGTGGTGCTTGAAGCCGCCATAGCAGGAATAGCCAGGCCAGCAGCGAGAAGGAAGTTGAGCTTCATGATGAAAGTTTTGCGGTGACTAAGATTATGATTGGAGAGACGAAAAGGAAATCGCTGGAGAGAAATGTGAAGGAAAGCGAGCGCTGTGTAGGATGAATGTTTGACTGGTTTTTGTAAGAAGCTGCGTCGAGAATCCTTTTATATTTCTGGTTGTATACTATCCCTTAAACTTCATGCCTTTCTTGGCAACGTTTTATCGTATGCAACATGGGCTTCTTGTTCTATCATTGGATGATTCGTACTTCGGCACATCATTGCCGGAGTCTTTGAGACTAACGCCTACGATCTCGAAGTATCCAACTATCATTTGGAGAAGCATAAGCCTCAATGCGATTCGAAGGTCAGCGACGAAACAGATGTGGCTTCAATAAGCCGTTGAAATGTAAAGAATACGAAAACCCAATGACGAATACCTTAAGGCTCAACTTTGTCTTAAGGTAGCTTACGTGGCTTTGAGGCCCCTAGACTCTGTCGTGCCTTGACTTTCTTGGCCAAACTCACGCCTCACGATGCCGAGTTATCCAGGCTCAATGGTGTTTGGACAATAAAAACAATCTGAGTTTGCTGATGTGATCTTGCGCCAGCAGAATGCTCAGCCTCTTGAACGAACCTAAGATTGTAAATTTTCGGCAATTTCCGTTTACGGTACGACTAGAAATGAATGGGGTTATTTATTCAATAGTTCATAGTTTTGCAAGAGATGATATCTTGGAGGAAGATCCGTCCATGGAAGGAGCCGGTTAACCGGCTTCTCCAGCCACCACCACCGTAAGCTGAGGCTGGTCTGCTAGCTCAAATTCTTTGCTATTTCTATCCGAGGACGTAATGCCACGAGGTATACGATCTTCAGATGAATGTTTCACTTGTACTGTGCCGGTCTAGACTGAATAGTTGTTGAAGTTTTGAGACTGATGTCAAAAACACGCGAGACAGCATTAAACTTCTTTTCACAGGGAGGTGGCTGTGCTCTCTAGTCTCTGGACGTCTTGAGATCTATACTCTTTTGGAAGAATAAGAATACTATGTATGTGTTCAATTACACGGGTAACTTGGTGTTAGTTGGTAGTGGGGAAATTTCCCAAACGGCCACCGTCAACCACTATAACCGTGCCATTGCAGTAACCACCTGCCCGAGATGCGAGATAGAGAAATGTTCCTCCCATATCCTTCTCATCTCCCATTCTCCGGAGTGGCGAGATTTCTGTTGGAATGGCACCAGGCTGTCCCGACTCGTCTGTGTACATCTTGACGATCGGCTCTGACATTTCGCTGGGAAACACTGTGATGCATTAGACTGATTGTGGTCAACCAGGGAAATTGAAAACTTACAACCTGGTGCGATGCAATTGGCTCTGTTAAGGTCACGGTTAGCCTTGAACCAAGTGCATGGAAGAACGAGGCTTACCGAATATTCCACTGAGGAAGAGCGACAGCAAGCTGCTTAGCAGCCAAAACGGCGCCAGCCTTGGATTGTCCATAAGCCCAACCTCCGGGAGCTTTTTTGTTAAACGCAGCAATCGAACTGGTCACGATGATCTGAGAAGTCTGTTCAACATTACCCTTCTCATTGCCCTTCTTCAACAGCCCAACAAGCGCCATACTAGTATACCAAACGGAAGCTGTGTTGATGGCAAATGTGTTGACATACTCGTCAAAGTCGGTGTCAAAGTTGGCCTTTGCCCAATCCTCTAGGCTTGTCTCGGGAGTGATTGGCTTGACTTGAGGTCCGCCGATGCCAGAGTTGCACACCAAGAGATTGATATATCCTGTGTCCTTTTCGATTTGCGAGGCCAGGTTTTGGAGATCGGATTTGGAGGTAACGTCGCACTGAACTGCAACTACCCTCTCACCAAGTGAGCTTGCTACCTCTTCTAGTTTCTGCTTTCTCCTGCCGGCAATGTACACCTTTGAAGCTCCGTTGTGAAGCAAGGCTTTGGTGAACATGAGACCAATGCCTGTGAATGTGTTAGTTACATCAAGAGGTCATTGCTCAACTATCTGTCTTACCTGAGCCTCCGCCAGTGACCAATGCAACGAGGCCATTGACGCTGAAAAGAGAGCCGGCATTGTAATTCTCTGATGCCATGATTATGGGTAATATTATTGAAAGACTTGAAGAAGTTGATACTGCTAGAAGACTGAAAAGAGATAGAAATGTCAATGTATTCAATATATAACTCTCCGTTCTTGTTCTTGATGCAACCCCGCTTGCCTATTCAAAAATCCGCTCCCAGAACCGATTCACGTGATCCCTGTAATATCAATGACGGCCGCTGATTGTAATCATGGTGTAATCGGTAAGTTTCCGCGCAAAAGGACCTGAATATGTTTGTGAGACATCTGGGTCGACTAACCGCGGTAATCGCTTATGGTATCTGGAAATGGAGAAATTGTCTTTTGACTTTGGTACTCTACTTGAGTCAATCAAGTAAGGCAGATGCACTGGCGCTTTCGAGTTGACGCTTTGGCCCAACTATGTGACACCAAGTCTGCCTTGGCTTGAACTAGGCAGACACAGAATATTACTTATTAATAACGCTTCAAATGAAACAACAAACCGCTTTCCTTTCCTTAATCATTGTAGATGTTAAAGAGTCTACCACTCAAGGGGATATTCCTGATTCCGTGCTTCAACACTGTCTACTCCCACACTACCCCCTCATCAATCGCTGCCAAACCACCACCACCAGCCCAGCAGAAAGCCGCCATGTCAAGGGTTGATGAGGAAACTTATAAAATTACATCAGCAAAAAAAGACAGCATTGCAGATCCAAACAGACATCAAAAAATACCAGATGATGTCTTGGCGGCAATCTGCTGTAGACCGGATGGAGAAGAGCTGGCTGCCAGATCTGAAAGGCTCGCGGCATTGGCCAGGCAGTTCTACCAGCAGCAGATGCGTATTAGGCGAGAACGACAAAGAAAGCAGATGATTTACACCGTCATTTTGGGTCTGACTGTGGCTGGAGTGTGGTATTCGTTCTGGTGATTAATGAATATTTAGATAATTCTGGTTGAGTTTTATCATGTCCTATCTTCAGGAGTCATTATATGGCCTTAGAAAACATCATGAGCTTCGAATAAAGACGAATGGTGTGGGATAACATAAAGAGATAATCTCGTTACGCTGATCACGCTATTTTGACCCCGCATCGATCTCGACCGTGTCACTTTGGGCTTGGCCAACTTATTCCCTCAAAACCTACATCAAGGGGTTGTCGTGACATTCTAGGCCACTGCAGTTCTATCCAAACGACGAAAGGAAATATGTCTCCTCAAGAGTCGGCTTCTCGCGACCCTTTGGGCCAGCAGCAACCTAGAGATAAGCTGTCACCCAAAGTGCTCATCATTGCAATGGCAAGTAACTCGTCCTATTTATCAAGTTCTATACATCTAATGTTCACCAGTTTTACGAAGAATCGAAAAATTGGCTTTCTCCTACAAGTACCCTCCAATTCCCCCGGAAGGTGCGCGTTTCAGGTCTAGCCCGTGGATATGAGGAACTCCATCTTACCGATGATGGTCAAGTTGCTCTCCTCGTCGTAGGCACTGCCCGTGAGTACTGTCCTTGTCTTAAACGAAGAGGTGCTGACTCGGGAATAGTTATAAACGCAGCTTTGTCCATCAGCGCTCTCCTAGCATCACCACTGTTTGATCTGACAAAGACATACTTTGTCTTGACCGGCATCGCCGGCGTCAATCCCAAGCGTGCCACTATTGGGTCTGTCGCATTTGCAAGATTTGCCGTGCAGGTGGATACTCAGCTCGAATTTGACGCAAGAGAAGTCCCTTCGGAATGGGGTTCGGGCTATGTCCCAATGGGCGCAGACGCACCGCATCAATTCCCAACTATGATCCATGGCTCTGAAGTCTTTGAGCTAAACAGTGCCTTGAGAGACTATGCGGTGTATGCTGCGAAGACTGCGACCCTTGAGGATACCCCAGAAGCCACAGAACACCGAGCGCTATGGCAGGGCTCACCAGATGGCATCTTCCATGCGGCGACGCTAGAGCCAAGCATCATTAAAGGTGACGTTCTTTCTTCAAATACCTTCTGGCATGGCCATCGCCTCTCTGAAGCCATGGAGAGAGTTGCCAAAGTGTATACGGCGGGACAGGCCGAGTATACCATGACAGCCCAGGAAGACAATGCTCTGTTGGCAGGACTCTTGAATGCAGACCTTCAAGGCAAGGTCGACTTCTCTCGCATTGTTCTTATTCGGTCTGCTTCCAATTTTGATCGAGGACACGAAGACAAGCCACATGAGCTTCCATTCGTGATGGATAAGGGAGGTTTGGGTCCATCGACTCGCAACTTGTACCTCGTGGCTCTGAAGGTAGTAGAAGGAATTTTGAAGGATTGGTCTGCTAGATTCGAGGCTGGAATACCACCCGAAAACTACATTGGCGATATCTTTGGCTCGCTTGGGGGCACGCCGGGTTTTGGAAATAAGCCGACTGATAGCTATACTATGCATGGTTGAAGCATACCTACATGACATGGTTAATTATACCAGGCTATAAAAAAGTATCAGGACATCTATATTCTACTCGGGAATTGGCAGACTAGAACTCAGTGAACTATCTATGACGCGACGGGAGAATTAGTGTTGATCCACAGATATAATAGACTGGAGCATACCTCGATCACTAGCCATAATTCAGATTATACAACTTCGAATGAGCTTCTCTGCACACTCCTGTTGACAATGGGTCTCGAAGTTCTCAAGATTGTTCCCGTTATTGGAGAACTTGCTCTCCTCTGGATAGCTATCAGACTGGTCTCCTTCTCCTGGCTCTATATCCGCCCAGCTTCATTCTCTCGATATACCACAACCAGCGACGGCTCAGCACCATGGGCATTCGTCACCGGTGTCAACTCAGGTATTGGACGCGCGTTTTCCTTCGAGCTCGCATCAAGAGGTTTCAACGTGGTCATCCATCGTCGATCCAAGTCCAAGCTTCATTCTGTCAAAAAAGCATTGAAAGCTAAGTTCCCCAATCGCGAGATTCGTCTAGTAATTGCGGATGTTTCAGATCTATTGAAACTCGATTTCAAAGACATTGCCGCCAATTTGTCTGATATAGAGATCAAAGTCCTTGTCAACAACGTTGGAGGAACTGCGTCTCTTGGCCTTGACCACGAATTCGATACTATAGAGAACTACACACCCGAGGAACTACTGGTCAATATTCACATAAACGCGGGATTCCCTCTTCTACTTACGAGCACCATTCTTCCACGGATGCTGAAGAGTCAGCCAGCTCTAATACTCAACATAGGATCAGTATGCGATACTGGCTTGCTGCTATTTCCTAGCTATGGTCCCTCCAAGGCCTTTCTCATGGCCAGTAGCATTGAACTGAGATTAGAGATGGCTTTGAAAAGCCATGATGTTGAAGTACTGGGGCTTCGTGCAGCACAGGTTACTGAGACTGGTGCCGTATCTGTGCCCTCTAGCTTGATGGTACCTACTGCTTCAGTCTGGGTCAGGTCTGCACTCGTGAAAGTTGGCTGTGGAAGGCCACATGTAGTGCCTTATCTACCACATGCTCTACAACTTGCAGCGTTAGAAATTCTACCAAGCTGGGTTAGTGATCGAGTCAAGGTTGTTGTGTCACATTCGTTGTTGAAGGGGGATCCAGCGGGAAGGTTGGCTGCTCAGACGGCAAAGGCTTAAGAGATGAAAAAAGACCTATAGCAAAGCATGTATGTGCCTAAGTCAGTGCAGGTAATCCGAGATTCTAGGCTTGATTCATCTATTGTTGGAAGTCTATAGTAGGGAAATAACATGATAGGAAAGGAATTCGATGGAGTAGGAAACGAGTTTCTCAATGCCTAAGTACCGGCAACAGATATCCTCATATCAGGTAGTCTTTCAGCCAGCATACCCAACGCCTTTAGTGTAAAAGTAAACTTGTAATTCGGATAGGAAAAGGTAGAGAAGTTGTGAAAAGATCCCGGGATGGCCTCCTTCAGCCACTCGCCGTTGCTCTGCTGTCGACTCGTAAGAAATCGAGCACCTCTCTTGAGAGGCTCTGGGTCAGGATATCGGGCCTCTACTAGACCAATGAGCGCCCAAGCAGTCTGTACCACGAGTGATCCGCTAGGGTCTTCGTGGTACTCCATTGTCTCACAGCTCTGTACATGGTTAGCAGAGATCCAGATTGTGAAGCTGTACGACCAACAAGGGGGCGCAAATACCTCGAAGCTTTCAGACCAACCTCCATCTTCACGCTGCTTGGAAAGCAGAAAGTCACAAGCCCGCCTTGCATATCTGCTTGTTTCATAGTGTTCTCCAACGGCAGACAAACTCTCCAGTGCGAACATGGTGGCATATGTGAAGCAGATGCCCCAACTGCCATACCAGCTGCCATCAGGCCTCTGATCCTTCTTGATCCAAGCAACTCCCCTCTTGATGAACGTGTCAACATCCTTCCTCCTGTATGCAGGCCAGTATTCTCGGAACAAACATAATGCTGTTACACAAGAAGTCGTACATTCTGGATAATCATATTCAACCATCTGTCTGCCAAAAATTTCAGATACGTTGAGCTTTTCCAGAAGTTCACTTCCCCGCTGGGCTTCGAAGGCAGAGACTCCACCGCTCTTGTTCTGGTACAGCATCATGGTGTCGACAGCATCGAAGATTCGCCGATCGTCGAATACCTTGGGCAGTTGTGCCGTCTTCTCAAGCAGTATCACAGCTCTGAGAGCCTCAGCAATGCAATCGCTGACTGCATATCCTTGGTATTTGTTGCTGAAAGCCCATCCACCCTTGCGGGGCTGTCGGTAGCATATATCTTGATCGAGACAGTCTTCTCTTATCTGTTGCCGTTCCAAAAAGTGATAGGCCTTTCGTAGCATTGGTTGCCATCTCTCATCTGCTTGAAATCCGCAGCGACATACAGCCTGCACGAGAAAAGCTGTATCCCAGCACTGGCTGCCATTGGTACTGTTCATCTGCATGCCATCTGAAGTCATCCAAGGATATTCTTGCAATCTTTCGATGTGGCGCTTGAAGCTGACAGATTCTGGCCCATCGCGGAAATAGCAGATGATGGTGTTCATGGGTGCATCAGTTGCCGCAATTCCGAGGTAATCCGTATTATAGTCTTGCATGTCAATCTGGTGGCTCACCCACGCCTCGGCTCTCCTTTTCAGAAAGGTTGGGCATAGATAAGGCTGCCAAATGTTCAAGAAAGCCCAGTTCACACCCTTGATTAGCCATGATTTGGGCTGTCTGCAATCGAATGAAGCCACTGTATCTCGATTGTTTACCCAGTCGATGGTCTCAAAAGGCTCAACGAGGAGCTCTTTTCGAAGGGCCCTAATGAACTTGGGGTTTTCCTGATACGTCCATCTTTTGGAATAAAGATAGCTCATAGGAAGAGATGCTAGTCGCATTTCTGCGTAGAAACGCCAGGGAGCAAAAGGCATCCAATCTGGGAGCAACCAAAGCTCTGGGGGGATGGGACTGACAATATCCCAGTCCACAACTCCAAGGATCGCCAGCCAAAATTTGCCCCAGATGGTGGAGTGAGTAGCTCCTCCGTGTTCTTGTAGAAAGCTGCGTGCTCGCACGAGGATAGGGTCATTGACATCCATGCCGAGAATGCGAAGCACAACATAGTTAATGGCAGTACCACATATAGTGCTCTGATCGGTTGTGTGCAAGCCCCAACCACCTTCAACAGGGCACACAAGAGAGATCAGGTAGTTCCTAAGCTCGATCTTGGTAGGTTCAGGGATTGGCGTGTCCGTGACGAACCATGCAATGATGACTCCGACGCAAAATACCGTTGCGCCACCGCTCTCACATCCCCAGTGACCAGAAGGAAGTTGTAGCTTCTCGAAGAATGTGAGACCGTTTGCAGCCGCTTCGGAGATTGAGGTTGGAGTTGGAAGAGGCGGCAGGTCCTGAGTTGGTTAGCTCTTCGCGATTCAAATACAGGATGGTGAAGTGATTTACAAGAGGTAGATCTAGATAATATTTCTCTGCATAGCTTTGTGGCCATCCCTCGGAGGCATCATCATCTGATAGGTAATGCCAGGTATGGCGGCTGTCATCGTCTTTGAGGCGCCATCGGGTGTGATCTGTTGTCCCACGCCGGGATACTGTGTTTTGTCCTTCTTCTAACGGAGTAATCATCTTGAGATCATGAAAGGCCCCGAAATAATGTATGAGGAGAAAGGAATTCAACCAAGTTTGTTCAGGAAAACTTTGTCTATATAGTTGTGCACAGATTCGTTTCAAACTAATCATCCCGTAGAATGGATAAGCAGAGACAGATGCCAGAGCTAGATATCCAAAATGTCTTGAAGATACTTGGACGTCATACGAGTCAAACCAGTTTCATTGAGTACTTCTAATACCATTCCTATACTCCCAATAAATGATGATCTACAATGCCTATCCCGTGTTCCAGCATTGGAATGTATCTCCTGCAAGTAAGCTATGAGCATCCCACCCGTACGGCCCGCTCCGCGTTCTATCAACTGCATTTGACGGTGCCGTGTGGGGGTTTTGGCTCAGTGTCTCGGCGGTGTTTGCAATTCGGGAGATATAGTCCTCTCAGCTTGATGCAGCCATACCAGTTCAGAATGATAACTTGCTTACTCTAAGACATGATGCAGCCTCAAATATATGAGGAATGCCACTTTATTCGAGCCTCCCGCACACCAAGGCTGTGATAGAAGCAAAAAAGAGTAAGCCGAAAAGCTCAACGCGTCTTGTGTCTCAACATTGTAAGCCCTGAAGTTCGCTCTTTGCTGTCCGTGAAAGCGCCTTATCTCTGCGAAATTGAACTACATGGTGACTCATACCACTGGTATGTTTTTTCGAACACAGATCGTGGCATGCAATCGAGTTCAATATTCGACAAGCTATCGCACCCATTGTGTGTTCTCAGAGCAGATTGATAGGGAAAATTGCCTCACGTGTCGAGATAGCAGGTGGAGAGAACAAAGGATTCTTTGGCATTCCGTTACATACTACGAGATCCACGTTAATAATCAGTTGTTTGCTAACATTCCCGATCTCAGTTCCTCGGCCTCAAGGTAACACAAGAAACAGCCAGTCTCGTATTTTCTTTGGAAGGAACGATAGATTAGAAAATATAACTTTTGCTAAAGTGAAATATCCCTTTATAAGTTATTATTAGGGCTTAAATTATATTTTGATGACGTATTATAATTTTATAATCCCGGTTAAAATGGTTTCTAGTGTATATGTGAATTTATAAGGAGAAGAGTGAAATGGCTATTTTATGTCCCCCCTAATCTCGTTTAGGAGAAAGTATAACTAACTCTCCCTCCCTTTGGCCGGATACCGTCACTAAACCCCTTGGATCACTTGATTCCTCTTTTCCGCTTGTGAGCACACCTTTATCGCGTCCACCTTGTTCCTGCTGTAGAACGTGTTGCCAGCCATTCGTAAGACTCAGAGAAATGGCCATAGTCTCACAGGTGTTAACGACGTTGCAAGCCCAACATGTCATCGTGGCATTTCTGGTTATTCTAGCCTATATGGCTGGAAAACCCTTCATCGGCCGCCTGAACCCTCCTCGAGGTGCTCCTCATTTCCTCAAGCACAACACTGAGCTCGACGCGCCGCGGTTCTCTAAGCGTAGAGCAGAGTTTCTTCAGCAGGGCATTTCAAAGAGTCTCGGTGGTGTTTTCAGCTTTTGGTATGGTGCCAACCACATCGTTACCGTGTCCGGAAACGAAGCCCGGTCAACATTTTTGACGTCCCGAGGTCTTGACCCGTTATCAGGGTACGTTATCTTTGGCCAACAAGCAATCCTTGAGTAGCGGTAGCTGAATCACAATAGACATCTGGCTATTCTTGGAAGTGTTCTCAATGTAGACACAGAGCATAACAGCTATGCCCGTGGCGCTTTTCACATCTACAAGAGATGCAGACAGGATGAGCATATATCGCAGAACCTATATCATCTTGTTGCAGATAGCCACGAGTGTTTCATAGCTTTGGGCAACACGGCTGTGGTCAATCCGCTTGAAGTGATGATTGGCCTTGTGTATCGGCTGACACATCGCATAATCGGGATACATGACATTGCTGACTCTCCAGATCTACTAAATCATACTCAGAAGATTTACAAGCCTCTGGAGGAGCCATCTTTATTCGATGTCTGGTTTCCCCTGTTACCCACGCCGTCAAAGCTGAGAAATTTTGGAGTTATACCAAGCTACATCGGGTGGTTCAAAATTTCATCAACGAAAGACGAAAGACCGGCAAAAGAGGGACTGACGGTTTGCAACTCATGATGGATCAAGGATGCAGCGACTGGATCATATCATTAGTATGCACCTTGCCCAACACGATACTGGCGACTAACAGCTTCATCACCAGGCAATTACAGGTGCTATCATAGCTGGTGTATTCAACACTAGCATCAGCGCAGTATGGAATTTGTGCTACTTGACTCACAATTCTGTTTGGCTCTCTCGAGTTCGGATGGAAATCGAGGAGGTCCTATCTAAGCACCGATCATCATCTAGTGAGAGCATCACCGATACGCTTCAACATCTCACACTGAAAGACTGGGAAAGCAGCTTTCCATCTTTAGCTCTCACTTTGAAGGAAACCCTGCGGTTTACCATGGCAGGGACAATGTTTCGCAAGAACATAGGAGATGGCGATATCCCTCTTGGCCGAACAGGCCTTTTTATTCCAAGAGGCAGCCTTGCGGTTCGTCATCCCGAGACATAATTTCATAGTCGAACCCGCTGAGAATAGTCACATGCAGGTCTATTCAGTTCAAGATGTTCATATGAGCCCCCAGGTGTTCGAAAATCCATCAGCATGGAACCCGAGCCGGTATGAACAAGATAATCCAAAGAACAAAGAAACTCCGTACTCGTTTCTTGGGTGGGGAGCTGGAAACCACCCGTGCCGTAAGTCCCCTTTCCTGTTATCATATGCAGCTACTAATAAACCTCATAGCTGGTATGAGAGTAAGTCCGCTTCTTGTAAAGTTCTCTATAATTTTAAATCTCACTACTTAGGTTGCCCATCTGAATATGTTGATTCCGACCATCATGTTCATTGCGAGTTACGACTTTGAGATGTGCGATGCACACGGTAATACAACGAATAAACCTATGCCGAATCTAACGTTTGATTGTGTTGGAGCAGGGCGTCCAGAGCGGCAAGTGTATATGAAAGTCATAGGAAGGGCACCAAATCGGGTTTAGGACGTATTTCTAGTTGTCGCTTGCTTCACAATCAAATTATTCTCGCACATGTTGCGATTCTGTAGAAAAGTGGTTGTCCTCACATTGGTCGTTATTATTTACACTGAGCCTCATGCGACTGAGACAAATACGATAACAGAGAAGTTGCCCAGGTTGTTTCTTGATCCTAGCACAATATACCTTACAAAAACTATTCACCATACATACTTATGAAGAACAGCCCCAGCCCCAACCAGAACAGCAATTACAATTGCTATGTTCTGCAATGCGCCCACGAATATTTGCTTGGTTATCTTGGCCTCGTGATCTTCCCAACCGGCTACTTTGTTGGCGTGTGGAAAGGGCTCTTCAGGGACCGGCTTATCGAGGAACTCACATAGAGGTTCCCACCCATCTTCAACGCACCATTCCAAGAGACTTTCCTTTGGTACGAGGCCGCGGATCATGTTGCTATGTTCTGGGAGGTTTCGGTTAGCAATAAGCTCGAGTATGTGGCTGTCGGATGAGTGGCTTGCCCTTGTACACCCACTTGCCATTCCTTGCTATCCCTGTTTCAATGTCACCATCCAAAGCCCGAAATACTCCTGGCCACATGAAGCGCTCGAACACATGCCAACCCCAGAATAAGTCTCGACTGAACCACTGGAGTGCGAACATGGTTCGGTTCTTGTTGATGCTGACTAGCGTGTTCACAGCGCTGGTATGCCATGCGTCCAAGTCTTTGCGATAGTTCAAGACGACTTTGGCATCGGGATAAGCAGCGATCAGTTCAGAGGCAAATACTGAAGCTGCTGCGTCTGTGACAGCCACAGAGTGGCCCATGATTCTGTCGAAATCGTCTTGGGTGATGGTCGTGTTGCCATCGAGAGAGCCAAACCATCTGGTACGGTAAGTAATCAGGGTTATATCAACATGAGAAAGACCAACTTTTTGCGACATAATCGCACCCACTGAGCAGAATAGTTTGGCATTTCGTACACAATATCCCACCCGTGATAAGTATGATCATAACCAAGCTTTAGCAGAGCATGCTGAAGAGACTCGGTTCCAGATCTGGGGAGGCCAACGCACAAAACCTCCATTGGCTTGGTGCGCGTACGCACTGGAGGCTCTGGGCTGGCGAAGATATAATTCTCGAGCAGATGCCACCACCAGCTGTTAAGAGATGCCATATTGGATGTGGCAGCTTGCCAATGAGTTACAGATAAAAGAAGGGTTGTTTCATGTAAAAAGCCCAACGGAGAATAACCCAGGAGTCAATTGGGTCTTATGTTTTAATATTTATACTCTACACTTTTCTATGTAGCAAGAAATCTCACGTCAGATTCATCCCATCGCCAAAAACATTAGCCTAGGATTTGACGAATAATTCTGAACAATGAGTATGACTGACTACCCTAGACCTTTTTACTTTTTCTTAGCTACGCTGGATAAAGAGAATAAGAGAAAAGCATTTGTACATGTTCAACACTAATAGAACAGGATTATAAGAAGAGTTTACTATGCATTCTCTCTACCTCTGTTTTGAGCAACGTGACTCAGCTGTGTGGTCAACTACGTAAGCTGTACAGCTTTAGAATCAAACATCTTTTACACCTACAACCTTCTCTGGGCTTTCTGAAACGGTGACCCAAGAGACGCAAAGCCAATATGAAGCAGGAAATGTATTATTTACCTGGATAACCTAAACATAAGCAAATAATGAACTTGTCTGAAGTCAAGGAGTCTGAAAATGCTCAAGACGAGCAATGCATTTTGCTCTACATAAAAACTCGCACAATACTTAGAACCCATATTGCTTAATATCTCTACATCTTATATAAAGTAGCACTATATAATTAAGTTGGAGGACTATAAGGAAAACTGAACATCTAAAATGATTATATAGTTAAGATATAGAATAAGTAAAAAGCAACTGATTAATACTATCGAGCTACTACTTAACTACTCTTAACTTAAACCACTAGTCGCAGGCCATAACATTATCCACAGTTAGTCCATACTAGCAGCTCCATGCCTTCGAAATAAACTCACATGCTGCGAGTTTACATCTGACTGACCTACGCGCAATAGGTTAGAGCGAAACGTTAATACGCCATTCCCGCGTATAGAGCGCAATGGGTATGTCGTGCTTATTATATTAATCCCGGACCTGGTCAATTTCTAATCAGGGTTAACGACGAACAATAACCAGGTATTCTTTCTGCGCTTTGTCTCTGGCATTCGGCCTCTAACAGCAAGGGTCCCTGATTTCATTACGTCTCTCATACATGCCTGTCGGGCGGTCAGGCAATGACTCGTTGGCCAAATGATGCAGTGCGTGCGAACAAGACAAATGACGATTGAACTGAGCCTTGATTCCTCGAAACTATATTCATCGGAGGAGGCCGTTAGATACAGGCTAACCACCTTTATCGTCGGCACTTGATGTCTTATCTCGTGCTGTTTCCACATTAAGCCTGTGTGCGGAGTTTATCTTCATGTCCAGATCATCCAGTAAGATCGCCAATCGCATTGGAATTTCGTACGCCGAGTCATAAGCGAAAGGTACTATTGCTAGGTGCCGAGATGCTATACAGGTTTTCATTCTTGATTCGCGGAATTAAAGGTTTCGGCCGGCTAGAAGAGACGCTAAATCAACTTGCAGGGTGCATAATTCAAGCATACCTACTAGCGGCTACATAAGATCCCTAGATATTCCCGGATTGGCAATGCTCCCGAAGCACGCGAACATGTAAGGAGCGCCTTATATTCAGGGATCTTGTGAGGTTATACTAGACACGAATAAGCTAATCAGTGATCTGCAACCCTTCCTTGATCACGCGGGATATCTATCCGTAGTGTTTGCCAGATCGACACAACCTTTTGCTATTTCAAGGCCATTCCCGTCAAAGCGCTTCGATCACGTTACATTTTGAGACCGTATGCTCCGGACGGACAGGGTAGCGGAGATTCCGTATCATTCGCTAGGCGAAAAAGGAAGGAGCGGGCCAAGACGTGATAACTGATAACGCTGAGGCAAACCATATAGCACCTCGGACACACAACCCTAGATTGAGCGGTTATGATCCTTGGCAAACAAATGACACTGGGAAACGATGAGACGTTTCTGCCACGATTATGAATGCAGAACAGCCAATTTGTGTGCACATCTAGCTCGATCTGCATATGCATTTGATATCAGTACCTATGCAAGATAGACAACTAGATATTCGATAATTTTATGTAAATTCAAATCAAGCGTTCAAATCAGCTAACAGCGTAGCATATAATGTTTAACAAGAGGGGCTTTTTACTAAATTCAACCGAGGCTTTGAGACCCAACCTCAACCCAAGCATGTCTTGGCATAGGCACTTTTGCTGTGCGACTATACGACTTCTATCACTTTCCTTACTTGGATGCGTCGGCCGCCTTTACGGTTTAGGAAGCTGAATGGTCTCTACGAAGAAGGCCTCCATCTACACTATCACGCAAGATGGTTTGTTGATGGTGTTGAGGATTGCACTTTACGACATCCTCAATGAGCATATTGATATATCCATCTTCTAGATATAAATACACCATAAGAATCCTTTACTGCTATACTCTTACCATCCTCAACCACTCAGTCTCTTATCTTCTCATCATCAATCCTCATCATGCCTAGCATTGGTCGTCTTGCTCTGTTCTTCGGAGCTCTGCTCCCCGCTGCTCTTGCTGCGCCAACCACCAAGCGACAGGAAGCTGCCGCTGCTGACAAGTACATCGTCACCCTCAAGTCCGATGCCTCTGACAGCTCCGTCGCTGCCCACTTGAGCTGGGTTGGTGATGTCCACCGCCGCAGCCTGTCTAAGCGTGACACTACCGGTGTTGAGAAGACCTTCAACATCAGCAGCTGGAGCGCGTACTCTGGAGAGTTCGACGAGACTACCATTGAGGAGATCAAGAAGAGCCCCGAGGTACTTTCCATAGCTCTACTTTCAGCAAATATATACTAATCACCTATAGGTCGCCTTTGTTGAGCCCGACTACCTTAACTACCTCTACGATGAGCCTCAGGAGCTCTCTGACCGTGCTCTGACCACCCAGTCCAACGCTGTCTGGGGTCTGGCCACTATCTCCCACCGCACCAGTGGCTCCAGCAGCTACATCTACGACACCACTGCTGGCTCTGGCTCTTACGCCTATGTCGTCGACAGTGGCGTCCAGGTCGGCCACAACGAGTTCGGCAACCGTGCCTCTCTTGGTTTCAACGCTGCCGGTGGCGCTCACACCGACACCCTGGGTCACGGAACCCACGTTGCTGGTACTATTGCCGGTACTACCTATGGTGTTGCCAAGAGGGTGAGTTAAATCAAAACCTTATATTCTTCAAAGTCTTATACTTATTCTTCTTTCTAGGCCAACGTCATCTCTGTCAAGGTTTTCTCCGGTCGCACTGCTTCTACCTCCACCATTCTCTCTGGTTTTAACTGGGCTGTCAACGACATCACCTCTAAGGGTCGCGCTGGCCGCTCTGTTGTCAACCTGTCTCTCGGTATGTTGTCCTCGCTCGAGAGCTTTACTGTCAACTTGCTAACAACCCTATAGGAGGTCCTGCTTCTCAGACCTGGACCACCGCCATCAACGCTGCCTACAACGCTGGTGTTCTCTCCGTTGTTGCTGCTGGCAACGGTGACGATTTTGGCCGACCTCTGCCTGTTTCCTCTCAGTCTCCCGCCAACGCTCCCAACGCCCTGACCGTTGGTGCTATTGACTCGAGGTGGCGCCCTGCTTCTTTCACCAACTACGGTTCGTAGCCTTCTTCTTAGGATTACTTTGACAAAGTACTAACAGTCTTTTACAGGTGCTGGCGTTGATATTCTGGCTCCTGGTGTCGACATCACCGCTGCTTGGATCGGCTCCAACTCTGCCACTAACACCATCAGCGGTACTTCCATGGCCGCCCCTCACGTTGCTGGTCTTGCTCTGTACCTCCAGGTCCTTGAAGGCATTTCCTCTCCTGCTGCCGTCACCAACCGTATCAAGGCTCTTGGTACTTCTGGACGCGTCTCTGGCTCTCTCAGCGGCAGCCCTAACCTGGTCTCCTACAACGGCAACGGTGCTTAGAGATCTGGAACATGATCTATTGTGGGATAAACTTGGCAATTGATATATGAATATTGTAGCATAGTTAATTCCACGATGATTTCTTGAAAAACCTTTCAGCTCCAAAGCTCTTGATTCCTTGACAATAGAATTATCAGTGATAGAGAGAAGCGGTGATGTATGGTGCTTCAGCTGAAGAAGCGATCGTCTTGTTATATCATAGCAATGATTAGTTCAGAAACTTGGCTGTGTGTCGAGTGGTGTCTCGCGTGGAGTATCGGTCACGAAATACTAGCATTGATTTCTATTTATCAAAGGTCAAGTATAAATGAGAGACTTGAACCCACATCAAGTTGTCATCCCATAGTCACCTGAAATATCAATCGTTCCAGTGGCCGGAGACCTTCAACCTTTCCAACTGCATACTCGATCTCCTAAACCTTAATCATCTACCATTTGCTCCTGAGATATGAAAACTTGTAGACTGCTGATAGTATCCGTTCTCTGGCTCAGCTCTATTGAAGCACGCGCACCTTTCTACCCCTCGACGCCAAATCTTGTGGTGGCATAGGATCTCTTTGAGAGCCTACGAGAACATCAAGTGTCTGGCTTTTGGCTTCTCCTCCCGAGTCAATGGGCTTCGGCCTTATGAATTTGCTCTTATATTTTCAACCAAGATCACGTACGCTATTTTGTAACTGGGACGCCAGAGTCACGTCCACATTCAGAAAGTTCAAGCGAGTCATTGTTGTCAGTAGATGCTTACGTTGATTCTCCATCGTTCAACCGTTACTATCGTAATCTTGAGATACTAGATTCAATCAAAGTATAGCATCGAGCTCTAATGACCCGAGGATGATAGCTAGGTTTTGGCTACCATCTGGAACTGGACACTCTTCATCTTCCATGGATAGTCACAGGAGTAAAGCAGTAACCTTTACTGGATACTACTATGTCATATTACTGCTATCAGTTGAGGCAACCAGGAGTATTACGTCAGTTCTCGCGACGATATCCAGCTGGTTCTCAGTGGGCATAGCTACAGTGACCTACCTTGGTGAGGAACCTCCACGCCAGTTAGAGGCTGGCAACTCCGGCAGTGCAACTATCACCAAGTCTGATTTCTTTGGCCAGGAATGTCAGTTCTCAAACAGATCCAAGAAATGGATGTAAGCAATTGCTAGGTATCCTTGCTACATAATGCCAAAGGAACTTCGCATATACTGAGCTTTTGAGTCTGAGTTATAGGTACTAGTGACAATTATTTAATCATCATCAAGATCTGCCAGCAAACTCGCAGAGGGTACAAAGAAGGTCGATCCTGTGACTGGCTTGGAAAAATCAAGGATCCTATCGTGCATCCCAGGCGGGTCTCCAACGAACATGCGCTCCAGCATCTTTTCAATCACCCACAGCTTCTTAGAGTAACCAATAAAGTAAGTGCCAAACTCGCCTTGCGCTGGAGACCCGAAAGGCATATTATCTCGTAAAATGTCTTGCTCGCTTCCTCCCTTATCCTCAATTGTCGCAAGACTCTTGTGGGATTGCTGTTGACCCTCGTCTGCATCGTCAAGCTCAATATTGTCTAGCTTCGTCCTTCCAATGATGGCCTCTTGCTGTTCCGTTTTGAGGGATTTCCACGCTTTCAGATCATGCAGATACTTTTGCACCACGACATAACTGCCTCCTACGCCAGTGGAGTCATCTTGTGCAGTGATAAGAACCGAGTCTGAGATATCGGGGCCGACAGGGTTGGCGGTTCCGTCAACGAATCCCAGCACGTCACGAGTATCAAAGTATCGAAAGCCAACAGTTTCGTCCTCTACCTTTACAGCATCGCCGAGTCTGTCCATGAGTTGCCTTTCAAATTCAAAGGACATGTCTCTTCTTTCTGACCGAATGTGAAAGAAGAGGTCACCTGGTGTCGATACGGCAGTATGCTTGGATCCTTTGAATTCTTTGAAGGGATGCAGCTCGACTGGGCGTGGGAGCTTGATTAGTTGATCCCATATTGAACTGCCAATGCCGACAGTGCATGAGAGGTTGGCCGTCTGATGGCGGATGGAGATATTCTTGGTAATGTCAGCGATACTGGACAACGTTGACCGAATAGTTTGGTTGGCATCTGGACTGCCTGTTGACGACAGAACCAAGAATGTGGCTGACTGTGATAAGGGCGACTCGACAGCCTGAGGGTTCATTCTGTCACTGAGGTTCATAGAAGTTGAGAGTGAACGTCTATGGCTGCAGAGTATGAGATGGTGATATGGTTTGATAAGTGACGAAGTAGAACCTAGTGATGCCCGGTAGGACCTGGTGCTCAAAACAGAGATCATATCCTCCAAGCTGACGGTGCTTTTGAGTGACAATCTTCTTGGTACATGGAGTCACGCTGCAGCAATTTACCTGACCTCGTTCATATCTAAGACCTTATTAAGTGCATATCCACGAATTCCCAACGCCAGTCATCTTGACGTGTTGATACTATTGGATAGTTGCTTGATAGAAGCAACGGCACCGGATACTTCGGCGTAATCATGACGCAGCGGGCTTGACCTTTGATTGAATACGAGCGTAGCACTCAACCAATAATGTGTGTTACAAATAATCAATACGTCCCAACCCCTCTTGATGAAGTGACCAATCATGCGTTATTACGTTAGACTGCTAGCAGATAAGCTGTATCATCGACCTTAAAGCCATAGTATCTGTTACTACACTATTGCAATAATCCAGCATTCTCCGGGCTATGGTTTCTTGCACCCTACGTAGCGACGAATAAGGAAAGAAGAATAGCAAGATTGTTCCATAGACGTGATGTAGTACTTTGTACGAGTATCATGACGATGTACCCTAGAGGTATGATACTTGCTGAAGCCTATTGACTGGAGCGTTCGTGCCTTGAACATTGAACAATGAGGATCAACATTTGATGCTACTGTAGATACTTGAATAACCAAATTTGTAATAAGCGAATAAAATAAACAAGACCAAATGAATAATATGAGAACAATTGTTTATTCACAGATCATTTGAAAAGCTTTGACCTCGCATTCGTCAGATGGTCTCATAATAACAAAGCAAAAGTTCAGACGATTCAGAATCTTAAACTTCAGATCGTGATGTGACGCATGACAAACAATATCCTGCTCGGCCAGTCCTACGTAGCACATTGTTTGCCGTGTTTTCACAAGTTTCGTTGGCCCATTGGTTAATGTGATGGTGTTGCAAGGATCCAGGAAGGTCAAGCATTAACCGTAATCAATATCATAAAGCACTCGTCTCAGCCTAACACCAACTTGGGAAGGCAATAAATGAGGCGTTTCAGAGAACCACGCAGCTGAATTAATTGCTTTTGCAAGCATATATACAAGCTTAAAAACTCTATACTGTTTATCTTTGTGCCTTGGCAGCTTGGCGTTGCTTCCATCGTGGGGTTGAGGTAAATCATGATTTCGCTTCGTTACAAACAAGAAGGTAAATCACACGAAAGCAAGTAATTCACGAGAACGAAGGTATCAAGAAAATTCTTGCAGTTGCCATGTAATTATGAGGAGCTTCAGCTGCAAGGTTCTGAAATGACCCAATATCAATTCGAGACAGCTGGTAGTCAGCAACAGTCTCGGAAATAAGCCTAAGCAAGGGCCCCTGCACGGCTCGAGCAGCCTGTACCGAGGCTAGGCTGGCTGGTTTTCCAGATGCCGCAGAGAATTTCAGCAGCAATCGAAAAACATGGGAGGGGAGGGGATCAGCAGAGCGTTGAACGTGGGCACAGGCAAATCCCTGACCACGCCCAAGACCGAAAAGTCGGGGATCCCCGCTAATTCGGCACTCGAGGCGGATCGACCACTGCAACGAGACATGAGCCGATGATTGGTTTGGTGTCTTGCAGACGGACGACAAGAGAAGCGCCGTGGCGTTGTTTCGGCCAAGAACACGCAGCATTTTATTTTATTTTATTTTTTTTCTTTGTCCGGCGGCTTTGCTTGTGCAGTACAAAGGACTCAAAACAGGTCGGCTGTTTCAATGCAGACTTTCAATAGCTAACCAACGCGGCGGGTAGTTATTTGTTTCTTTTACCCCTTTTTCTTGGCCTGCATTCGATGACATTCTCCATCTTCAACACTGGTATTCACGGCGGCTTGGAGGCAAAGACAGCGGAGTTTTACGGTGTCTAAACCAATCAGATAATGCACACTTGTCCCTTGCAGTAGTGCAGCAAACGAGTCAAAACCAAACATGCAGAGCTAACTGTTTAACAAAACACTCACTCGACTCGGCATCCGCAGCCCCTTTCTTGACAAGCAAAGACTCAGAGTCAGAGACAAACAGGGCTTCCTCATGTACAATTTTACACCTGATTTCGATTGTGATCTCAAGTCAAGATTAACCTTGTCATACAAAAAACCCCTTGTCCTGGCAGTTGATCCTTGCTTCTCGGGTTAATACGAACTTGTAACTTTAAGCGATATTGGAGGCGTCGTCCGTTATTCAAAAAAAAGCTGGGGATTCAAGTCTGTGCAAACCAATACGGCGATTAAGCTTTCGTGTCAAAAAAGACGCTTTGTTTCTCCTTTGTCCGCTCAGCAGTCATTGACTCCTCATCCGTCGTCTAGTGGCGTCAAGATATCGCGCCATTGACCTCTAGTCTCTGTCCAAGAGCCCCCCGGTATGTCATCTCGTCTTAACAACCGCGTCAAGACGAAACACACTGACCAGATCTGGGCCTGGCTTTAATATTACAGGAGTTATGTGAAGGGGTTTCAGTGTGCCTGCCCCCACACACACCGGCATCCGGAGGCTCGGGTGAGATCCCTGATGGCAAAGGGAGACGTTGGCCAGTTCCCTCTTGATTGGTTCGGGACGCTGAGGCCATCAACGGTTTTTGCTGGAACCAAGGCATTTACCCCTGGTCTAGTCTTACTTACCCCTGGATCAAGCCATCGGAGCATCAACCCTTTGAAACAGGACTCCACTCTTTCAATCAATTCCATGTTCGAGGCTTACGCATCGAATCTCACATGGCACCACGGTCGGGATCAAAGTGAAAATGGTGGTGGCACAAGTCATACAACGATAATATATAACCCACATCTGATCCCCTCAACTTCTCGTCTTTCCCTCTCCAGACTCAATCAGTCTTGCCATTCATTCTTTTGCGCAACGCTCACTCGTCCTTGAAGGATCATACATTCTTTCACTCATTCACTCATTCTTTTTTTAACGCAACTCTTTTTTAACAGTCCCGGTGACGATTCAAACAAACAACTCTCTTCAAGATGCACTTCTCCGCCCTTGTCGTTTCCATGATGGCCACCAGCGCCATGGCCTTCCCCTACGGAGGTCAGTGGGGTGGCTGGCAGCGCTGGCAGAACCAGCGTGAGCAGGGTCAGAACCAGCAGGGCCAGAACCAGCACGAGGTCGTCGTCACCCACTACGTTACCCGAGTCTTCACTGCCGGTGCTCCCGTGAAGACCTACGTCCCTGAGCAGCCTCAGCCCGTCGAGGTTGAGCCCACCACCGTCCGCG
>JAJJWM010000418.1:0-60278 GCA_021655865.1 Fusarium guadeloupense
GCTTTGATTGGAAGGTACCTTGGCATCTTAACTGCAGCGTGCAGTTCCTGGTGTCAGCTGTATCGTGATTCTGGTACCTTCCCTCGTGTCCTGTACCAAACTTTTCTCCACTCGTTGCGCCTGCCTTCCCCCCTAGCCCTGGCCACTTTCCACTTTCCACAACTCTCACGCATGCCCACCCCCCTGACAACACCCCCTTCTTCCTTCCCTCTAAGCCCCCCAAACCAAAAGGCGAAAAAAATATTTCAGATTCCGCTACCTCCTATCACTTCCTCCCTTTCTCCTCTTCATCACAACATCAAACACCTGTGTCTCCGCGCAACGCACCGTCGTCTGTCTAATCCAACCTCGTTTCTAGGGCACGAAGCTACCCTGATCAAACTCCTCCTTATTGCACCAGAGTTCAACCTGTTCAACTCGCAGCCGTCGTTTTCGAACGCTCCTCCACTACAGGTCCAAGTTCGAACGTCATACTCAACCTAACCACCAACCTCATCCACCAGCCACCACCATGTCTGCCGCCGCCAACACCAACAACACCAACCTGGATGCTGCCGTTAATGACGTCGCAAACACTCTGAGCAATACCTCCATCAACAACAAGCCTGCCGATGACAAGACGGCCGCCAATGAGGCCGCCTCGGCTAGCGCTGCTGAGGGCCGCCGCCTCTACATTGGCAACCTGGCCTATGCGACAACTGAGGGGGAGTTGAAGGACTTCTTCAAGAGCTATCTTGTGTAAGTTCTCTCTTCTCTTCATCATCACCCATCTTTCCGAGTCCTGTGTTCCCTTCATGTCGTCTTTGCACCAAATCATGAGTGCCCCGCTAGAGACACGTGTCTCCCTGCCATCGCGATGAACTCCTTCCCTGGATTCCAGATGTCGACGGATGTTGGGCAGGCACGCGCAAAGTCTCTTCTGCATCATCGGGTCTCACTTTGCGTCAAGTTCTTGCTCAGTGTATGCATGCATGTGCAGTTCTGACTTGAACCATGCTCGCATTCGAGCTCCTGCCTGTCACGCATCACCTTATTACACATGGCATATAACATGTACTAACGTTCATTTCACTTAGCGAGTCTGTCTCGATCCCTAAGAACCCTCGCACCGACCGCCCTGTCGGCTACGCTTTTGTCGACCTTTCCACCCCTACTGAGGCTGAGCGTGCTATCGAGGAGCTCTCCGGCAAGGAGATCCTTGAGCGCAAGGTTTCTGTTCAGCTCGCTCGCAAGCCTGAACCTGCTGGTGAGAAGTCGGAGGGTGCTAACGGTGAGGGCTCTGGTGCCGAGGGTTCTCGTCGCCGAGCTTCGGGACGTGGCCGCGGTCGTGGCCGTGGTCGTGGAGGCCGCACTGCCCGCGCTGGCCGTGTGAGTCACATTTGAGATCCTGACATGTCTTGACCATATACTGACCAAGTCGTAGGAGGGTGCTGAGAAGAAGGAGGGTGAAACTACTGAGGCTGCTGCCGCTACTGAGGAGGCTGCTCCCGCTGCTGCCGTTCCTGCCACTACTGAGGTTCTACCTTTGACCGACATCACAAACAAGATCAACACTGACGAAAATACCAAGACCTCAAAGACTCAAGCTCGCCCCCAGCGTGAGCGCCGTGAGCGTGGCCCTCCCGCTGATGGAATTCCTTCCAAGACCAAGGTCATGGTTGCCAACCTGCCTTACGACCTGACCGAGGATAAGGTCGGTGCCTTGCCCGTTTTGATTTTCCACTATATACTGACTATTTGATAGCTTATTGAGCTTTTCAAGGCTTATGAGCCCTCTTCCGCCAAGATCGCTCTCCGACCTATTCCCCGATTCATGATCAAGAAGCTTCAGGCTCGTGGTGAGGCTCGCAAGGGCCGTGGTTTTGGCTTCGTCACTCTGGCTTCTGAGGAGCTCCAGCAGAAGGCTGTTACCGAGATGAACGGAAAGGAGATTGAGGGTCGTGAGATCGCCGTCAAGGTCGCTATTGACAGCCCTGACAAGACCGACGAGGAGCATCACGAGGGTGATGCCACCAACGGCCAGAAGGAGGCTGCCCCCGCTACCGAGGGTGCTTCCGCTGCTGTGGCTGCCGCTGTCGCTCCCGCTGCTGCGGCCCCTGCGGCCCCTGCTGCTGCTGCTGCTGCTAAGGCAACTGAGGCGCCAGCCGCTACTGCTCCCGCCACTACTGCCTAAGTTATGGCTTGGCGCGAGTCTCACGGGCATGAACTTCATATCATGTCGCGATGATTACTCTTACGATTTGGCATGCGATTTCAACGATTTCTCTTACGGTAGATTCTCGCTACAACGATGAAAAGAAACAACGAGGTTTTACGCCTTACCTGAGCTTTGGGGAACGTGAGCAGGAGCTAATCGAACTCTGATGAATCTCGGGATGGTGCTTCCTTGTCAGCCTTGTTCTCTTTTCTCATGAAACACTTTAATATTTCCATAATCGGAACTCAAAAAAGCTCACAGGCCCTCTATATCTTGTATTTGTATCACCCTTTCTCCGTTACCCTTCTTCTGGGTTGTACACTAGTTTACGCCGGAGGCAGCTGGGGAGAGAAAAGCCCAACGCTATTATTGAACAGGGCGTTTTGATGAAACCAGAAACTTGTTTGTGAGTCATGAGTGATGAACGAGTGTTTGATGTGACAACCGTGAATGCGTGAGAACAGTAGAGGCTGATCATGACGTTGAATATTGAACAACATGCCAATGAATGGTTGATCGGAGAGTCGATAGGATTGTGGGGTTGAATGGAGGAGTGCCATGATTGTGCCGAATGCGTCCAACTTTGACCTATAGATACCGTTACATACAGTTCTATGTGAACAGCTTGTAAAGATAAATAATGTTTCTTTGGGAGTCTATAATCTTGTTGAGAGAGCAATTGAATAATAGCTCACGTGGGCAAGAGTGGACATTGCAGGTTCTAGAACCTCTTGATATGTTGTTGCTATGGATAATAAAGTGCATAAAGTGCCCCGCTAACCTTACCCCTTAACAAGGAGCGTGGACTGGACGGGAAGAGCTGAGCTTGACCCATTCTCCTCCCGGTGCACTGAGCGCTGAGTGGTGTAAATGGCCAGTGGAGGTGCAGGCCCTGGCAGGCATGGATGGGAGGCGACGAGGGGCCTCTAGCGCACTGAGACACCATCCTCCCTTGGATCCAATTTGTTTCAACTGGGCATCAACCCATCATAAACATAATCTTGTGTCGCCTAAAAACACACTCCTACTACGTAGTATACACACGCTTCATAGTTCTATCCTTCGTGATGGCGTCCAAGGGCATGTGGGAGGTTGATCCCGAGACGCGGTCCAAGGTTGGTCATCTGTTTATCCCCTTTCCAATGGATCGCTCTTCAACTTGTTATCGGTGCGACTAATGCGCTCACACATTCTGACGCTGACTTGATTCCCAGCTCGCAACTCTCCAAAAGGAATCCAAAAACAACATTTGCTGCGACTGTAATGCGCCTTCTCCGCAATGGGCTTCTCCCAAGTTTGGCATCTTTATCTGCCTCTCGTGCGCCGGCGTGCATCGAGGTCTAGGTGTCCACATCTCCTTTGTCAGGAGTATCTCGATGGACGCCTTCAAGTCGAGCGAAATCGAACGAATGCGACTCGGTGGTAACGAAGGATGGAGAAACTTTTTTGAGGAACATGAGCAGACCAAGATGATGGGCATCACATGGGAGGACTCGACTATTGCGGAGCGATACAGTGGTGAAGTTGGCGAGGAGTGGAAGGAAAGGCTGAGCTGCAAAGTTGAGGGCCGCGAGTACGTCCCCAGCGAAAAGAAACCCGTCGCTGCACCTGCGAAGCCCGCATCACGATCGGGCACTCCCATGAGTGGTAGCGCACGTCAGAATGAGAGCTCTGCACCAGGATCTGGCAAGGTCAAGGTGGACGACCAATACTTCTCAAGGCTCGGAGCTGATAATGCTGCGCGACCGGATCATCTACCACCTAGCCAAGGAGGGAAATATTCTGGGTTTGGAAGCACGCCTGCGCCAAGTCAATCGGACAATGACCTGCCCAATTTTGGCGATATTCAGAAAGACGCCGTGGCGACTCTAACCAGAGGTTTTGGATGGTTTACATCAACAGTTTCTAAGACCGCCAAAACTGTCAACGATGGTTATATTCAACCTACAGCTAAGCAGGTACGTCGCTCGTAGTCCCATAGCCTGTAGTTTTTGTCTATCTCGAGTGTTGACTAACGTGCTCATAGATTGCTGAAGGCGACTTTGCCAAACAGGCCCAGCTAACAGCTTCCGCCTTTGCAAAGCAAGCTCAAGCAGCAGGCAAGAATGCACAGGAAGGTTTCACCAGATTTGTAGAGGGTCCCGATCAGCAGAAAAGCCGGGATGCCCCCTTGGATGAGAGCAAGAAGAGCTTCTGGGATGAGTTCTCAAACTTGGCTGATCAGAGACAACCTGCCAGCAATTCGATTGGAACAAGTGCTATGGGTATGGGCAAGAAGAACACAGCCCCGCCACCAAAGAAGCATGATGATGCTTGGGATGATTGGTGAGCTGAGATGTACTGTAAGAGGATAAATTAGGAGGATATGTTGCTGTTGATGTAGGGAGTTGGAGCATTGGAGTATAGGCGTGCTTGTTATAGAGCAAGTCTCTATGAGAACATTAAGTCTTGTTTGCAATCATCCAATACCATTGTAATG
Source organism: Fusarium guadeloupense (assembly GCA_021655865.1). Taxonomy (NCBI): domain Eukaryota; kingdom Fungi; phylum Ascomycota; class Sordariomycetes; order Hypocreales; family Nectriaceae; genus Fusarium; species Fusarium guadeloupense. The sequence continues at coordinate 4,677 of JAJJWM010000418.1, forward strand.
TGCTTTCATGCAAAGAGGCTATTCATGGCTGGACTCGGCATTTGGACTCAAGTTGCCGGCGGATAAGTTGGTGATAGGCCGATTTTCCTACAACACCTCTACTGTTTCTTGAAGAAGAAGAAGAAAAAGAAGCTTGCAGGGAGTCCTCGACTTGTTCTGATATCCGGTTAATATTAACAGCAAAAGAAAACAGCTTCTGATTACATTAAAAAAAAAAAAAAACAATCATCTGCTTATGGAAATATTTCCATCATGACAACAAAATCACCGACATCGCTACGGTTTGTCACGTGGGTCGTCGGCCGAGGTTGAAGCTCAGACCGGCCCTAGCCGGTCCCGCGCCGAGCTTTGCCATGACGACTTGGCCGGCCTTTGGTTGAAAGTCTCGCCGCTCCCGACAACTCGAATCTCGCATTCAACAACAGCAACCCAACATGTCAGCACTACGAATCCTCGTCCCCGTGAAGCGGGTTATCGACTATGCGGTAAGGGACACTGAATTGGCAGTCCGAGCAGCAACAGAGCGCTGACAGCCCTTCGCAGGTCAAGCCCCGAGTCAACAAGACACAGACGGCTGTCGAAAAGGCCGGCGTCAAGCACTCGATGAACCCGTTTGACGAGCTCTCGGTAGAAGAGTCAGTGCGCATCCGCGAGAAGAAACGTGCGCCCGGCGGCGTGGAGGACATCTGTGTCATCTCTGCCGGCCCGCCCAAGGCGCAAGACGTGCTACGAACAGCCATGGCCATGGGCGCGGACAGGGGAATCCATGTGGAGCTCAAGGAAGGCGAGGAGATTGAGCCGCTGACAGTGGCCAAGCTGCTGAAGCAGGCGGTTGAGCAGCAGAACAGCAACCTGGTCGTGCTGGGCAAGCAGAGCATCGACGACGACGCTAACCAGACGGGTCAGATGCTGGCGGGTCTGCTGGGGTGGCCACAGGCGACGCAGGCGAGCAAGATCGAATTTGGCGCCGGCGACGAGGTGACGGTGACAAAGGAGGTGGACGGCGGTGTTGAGACAGTAAAGGCCAAGTTGCCAATGATCATCACGACGGACCTGCGGCTCAACGAGCCCCGATACGCGAGCTTGCCTAATATCATGAAGGCTAAGAAGAAGAAGCTGGACAAGGTAAAGCTGAGCGACTTCGGTTTGGATGGCGTGAACCGCCTCAAGACGCTCAAGGTTGCTGGTAAGGCCCCTCCTCCCCTTTTGTTGGAAATTTTCCATTCTTTCTATTCTACCATGCTAACACTTGCAAAACAGAGCCTCCTGCTCGACAGGGTGGTGGTAAGGTGGAGGATGTTGGTGGACTAGTTAGCAAGCTCAAGGAGCTTGGTGCTCTGTAAATGTGTAGAAAAGATGAGAGCGAATGCATCGAAGCTGGTACTTCTTCTGTGAATGATACAGCTTCAATTTAGTGTTATAAAGTTAGATTAATGAACGCCCCATGTGATGGCATGCTATGAATTTTGAGCCAGATTCCTGAGAGTATGAAAGCGATTACGGATAGATCAAGTTTAGTTGGCTCTGGTGTACCAAGCAGAATCATAAACCGCTTGAACAAGTTAGTTAGAATTAATATTTCTATATGTATTTAACACCAATTGGTTTGTATAAGTCGACATTGGTATAAATGTTTACAGTTTAGGCTTGATCAATATTGGCGACTAAATTGCTGCATCTGAGTTTAAACAACACTCCAGTGGCAGAGACAAAAAAAAGAAAGAAAAAAAAAGAAAGAAAAAAGAAAAAAAAATCGAACCTCACTGGAGACTCAGCGAGGTTTCGATCTTGAACGGTTCATATAACGAACCAGTTATTTTCCACTACTCCAAGTTGTTCCACTTGGAGCTGCAGAGGTGCCATAGAGTAAGTGGGAGACAAATTAAACTTATAAGGATGTCAAAGTGGGTATCAAGAGTCTCAAGTCGCGTGTGGTTGGGCCGTCAAAAAGAACAGCACGAGGCTAAGGCCGTGACCATGCATACATTCTAGCGTATGTGAGCTTGGCATTTGGATGGGATTGATTTGGCCATGTCAGATAATTTATATTTATAGAGCTGGAGAGAATTATCTAAGCTGAGTTAGTAAAATTACCCGAAGATGCTATATTCCCCAGCCCAGGCCAGTCACTGCCTTGAACATTGTGATGCCTTATCATAGCCCATTCCGTAGGTATCCACGCGGCCGTGAAAAAAACTTGGCATACTAAACCAGCCAAATTGACTTATAGCAAGTAGGCTCAGTATCTTCAAGCCAGATTTACACAGTTAACTATCATTAATTGATAATCTACGAACATCCTAAGATAATACAATGGTTTCTCTGTCTTATGATATTGTGTATATAATTCTAATCCATCTGGGAGATACTTTAGAGCTAAGTTATCTTTAATTTGGATGCCAAGTTTATGTATGACTGCGTGGTGTCTAAAGTTGTCTCATCATTCCGACTGCCGAACGCCGTGTTCCTGGGACGGGCTCCACTGGTTCTTATCAGCACGATCGACGGTGTCACGCTGACAGTGCTTCTAGCTTTGTTCCCAGGCTTGGCTTTGACCACCAGCGAGAGCGAATCAGTCGTTGTCTCAACATTTCCGAGTCGTCCGGGGATAGTGGACCTGGCTCTGGCTCCATTGAGCTGATAACGGGGAGGACATCTCATGTTTGACTCATTCAGAGCAGTACCAGCATCAACGTCAACATTGGTGAGCTATGATGCCAACTGACATAAAATGTTGACATTCAGCGGGGCAGAGAGTGCTACGGTGGTATAGTACTTATACTTATACTCGAGGCACGCAATGAGAAAAACGAGGCTTGTGTAGATCACGGCACAGGTTATGATGTGACGTGTAATTGGTGTTGGTCAAGCCCCAAGTGCACGATATCGGAGGTTTGGGGAATCTTGTCAAAAGGGTCCAGTGCCTGGCAGCGGGGCACTTGCAGCATTTAGCGCTCTTTAGCGGTGTCAATAGGCGGAGCGCCCAAGCCGCCTACGCTATTTCTCGGCGGAAGAGCGGCGTCAGGCTTCCGCCTGAGCAAAAAGTATAGCGAGGAATCCACTTGCAGGGAAAAACTTGCCAATGACCAAGACCGTGTTGTCAGGTTTGGGCGGCAGGCGGAGCGGCATCGCACCCTTCTCTCTTTTCTCTTCAACCTCGCACCTTTTTGGACTTCTCTTCTTCTTCTCTTCTTCTTTCACAACAGAAAGAAATCCTTGCGATAACAAACAAACATCCAAACTTAAACGTCCTTTCACCGCTCACGCAACAAGATTGCATATTCTCTTATTACCCTCATCTGAGTTCGTCTCCCAATCCGCCCATATGAACGGGCGCCCTTCCATCTTCACCTCGCAGGTACGTTCATTTTTTTTTTCTCCTTGGGTCGCGTGTGAGATAGACAGACAAGCAACCCCGCCATCACCAGATACGCAATTACGCCTCTACAACAACATGTAGAGTGTGCAAATTGGGCTCTGTCTACTCAATTGCCCTCCCCTATCGTCAGGATGTTTGCGTTACCTCAATTGACTCCGATGCTAACTCATCTCGCTACAGGATTATCTCTCTGGTTCGTGCCCCTCGTTTGTCTGGCTTTGACTCACCGCTTGAAGCTTGGCCTTATCTATCTGTCGGGCAACTGAGACTAACCTATCTTCTCTGATATAGACCATCTCTGGAAGTCCCAGTCTTGCTAAAGGACTTTCTTTGACCAACCGACTCTTTCTTTTATGAACCCAATCTCAACAAAACAACCGACATATAATCAAAATGTTCTCCCGCCTGGCTTCCTTTGCCAAACCCGCGGCCAAGTCCGCGTCGGCTTCTGGCCGAACTATGCTTCAGGTCCGATACCTGTCTGAGAAGGCTGTTGCTGGTAGCAAGGGCAGAGTCATGCCTTTCTCTGCTGCTCGAGCTACTTCTCCCGCTGCTTCTCTTCCCGCCACTCTCACCATTCGAGTATGTGCTCTCAGACTGCCATTGTATTCAAGAACCCAAAGCTAATATGAGCAAATAGGACGGCCCCATCTTCCAGGGCAAGGCTTTCGGCGCCAACGCCAACATCTCTGGTGAAGCCGTTTTCACCACCTCTCTCGTCGGCTACCCTGAGTCTATGACTGACCCCTCCTACCGAGGCCAGATCCTCGTCTTCACCCAGCCCCTGATCGGCAACTACGGTGTCCCTTCTGCCATTCGAGACCAGTTCAACCTTCTCAAGTACTTTGAGTCTCCCCACATCCAGTGCGCTGGTATTGTCGTCTCCGACGTCGCTGTCAACTACAGCCACTGGACTGCCGTTGAGAGCCTTGGCGAGTGGTGCGCCCGGGAGGGTGTTCCCGCCATCTCTGGTGTTGATACCCGTGCCATTGTCACCCACCTTCGAGAGCAGGGTTCTTCCCTTGCTAGGATTTCCATTGGTGAAGAGTACGATGCTGATGAGGATGAGGGTTTCGTTGACCCTGGTCAGATCAACCTTGTGAAGCGCGTCACCACCAAGGCTCCCTTTGTTGTTGAGTCTCCTGGCGCCTCTCTTCACGTTGCTCTTATCGACTGTGGTGTCAAGGAGAACATCCTCCGCAGCCTGGTCAGCCGAGGTGCTTCTGTCACTGTCTTCCCCTACGACTACCCCATCCACAAGGTCGCCCAGCACTTCGATGGTGTCTTCATCTCCAACGGCCCCGGTGATCCTACCCACTGCCAGGCCACCGTCCACAACCTCGCCCGCCTCATGGAGACCTCCAACACCCCCATCATGGGTATCTGTCTGGGCCACCAGCTTCTGGCTCTTGCTGTCGGCGCTCGCACCATCAAGCTCAAGTACGGTAACCGAGCTCACAACATTCCCGCCCTCGATTTGACCACTGGTCTTTGCCACATCACCAGCCAGAACCATGGTTACGCTGTCGATGCTAGCACCCTTCCCAGCGACTTCAAGGAGTACTTTGTCAACCTCAACGACGGCTCCAACGAGGGTATGCTGCACAAGACTCGCCCCATCTTCTCGACCCAGTTCCACCCTGAGGCCAAGGGCGGCCCCATGGACAGCTCCTACCTCTTCGACAAGTACCTCCAGAACGTCCAGCTCGCCAAGAGCAACCAGATCGTTTACAAGGATAACCGACCCACTCCCCTGATGCTCGACATCATGAGCCGAGAGCGTGTTGGTGTTGAGCCTACTCCTCTGGCTGCTTCTGCTTAAATGGATAGGATCTGGGATCATTTCGGCGTCTGGAATTGGTAGTTGGGCAACGCATGTTTTTTGGGAGCAAGGATAACGGTTGTTGGGTTAAGAATGTTCATATGAAACGATACTGAACTTGAAATAAATATTGAAATCCCTTGATACAGCTTTCATTCGATTAACGATGTATAATGCACAAGGTATTTAGCTCAAGCATACAAGATTTAGTAAGTTATCTAGAGATCAATCTGAGGTTTACACAAGTAGTCATCAAACGCAGGATTAATTGAATATGAACAAGAGCGTTATAGTAATCAGTAATCTTCATTTGTGGTATTATGTAGCCCATTGCGTATTTCCTTGGGTTCGGCCCTTTTTATTCTCCCCGACGCCTCCATGGTAACACCGTTTCTCTAGTATGTATGTACAAAGCAGAGTCTTTAACCCTCTTATCTCGCCGTGCTTCATCTTCCAGGCACACAACATGTCCGTAGTCTTCAGTCCCTCATCCGCGTATCTCCATCGTCGGACAATGAGCCACGACGGGGACGGCGGTCATCGCGGGGAGGTGGCAGGTACCGATCGCTGCGCGGCCGACCACCTCCGCCGCCACGTCCACGACGTCGTCTCCCGCGGCGCTCGTTGCCCATGGCACGCTCGCGGTGCGGAGGTCGAATGCCTTCAAACACTTCCCTGCCCCGATCGACAAACGAGGTGCCGTTCTCGAAAGAGTAGCGGTTGATTTCACGGCCGAGGTCTCGATCGCGATCGGTCGTGTAGAAGGAGCGCATGTTGTCGATGCGGCGGCGCGCAAGGTCCTCGGACACGGGCTGGTAGTTGATTACGGGGCGGGCGCTGGTCCGCTTGGATGCGCCGCCGGGGTTGGTGGGTGGAGGTCGGGGGCCAGGACCTGTGCCTGGACGGACGGGACGGGGTCCTGTGGGGATGGCAGGGTCGCGGAGGGCTCTGGGGCCGAGGGGGATGGATTCGTTGGGCATCATGGAGGAACTGGAGGGTTGTCTTGCGCCTATTGTAGGGCCCGGGCGAGACGTGGATGAGGTTGCTTCTTCGAGATGAGCCTCGATGGCACCGTCAGGGCCATCCTCGTAGATAACCTCCCATCGCGCGCCAGAACGTCCGCGGGAACCGCCGCTAGCTTGTTCGGTATCGATCCAGTTGCGGACTTTGTCGGGCGGAACAAAATCAACCCATAGAGGCTTGCGATTACTCTCGTTGGGCCAGACACTGTCATGGAGTGCCGTGCGAACGCGAGCTGCGGCGGCGGTGGTTTTGAAAATGACAAAGCCGTGGGTACGAATCTGATCAAGGAAGAATTCCACAACAATGTCGTCGTTCAGAGGATCTCTAGGTGGTGTTGCAAGATCGACAAGATGCGCCTTGACGTCCTGGGGTCGAAGGGGGCGCATGAAGTTTTTTATGTACAGGGCAGATGTAGCCGGATGCACTGCAGGCGCAACGTCCCGCTCGTAATCCATTTCTTGTTGTTTTCCACGGCCTTGTGCGGGTGTCTCTTCTCGAGGTGGATTGGGTTCTGGTGCAGGATCTCGTCGAGGTTCTTGTTGGGGTTTCTCCTGTCGTGGCTCGCTATCGACGTTAATAGGTGTGGGCTCGTCTTTTTGAGATTCAGCCAGCAAATCTTCCTGGCGCGAACCTAGAGTTTCATTGTTTGCCGGGCCGTCATCAGCGCGAGCGCGTTTTCGTGCAATCGATTCTTCGGTAGGCGGGGGTGTGAGAGAGCGGCGTTTGCGCTTTTGCTGTTCGGCAGCAGGAGTTGGTTCCAGAGAGTGAGAGGGTGTAGAGTCGACAGTGGTGGTCACTGTTCCCGCTCGTGATTTCTCCTCGGCTGTCGGCTCCCTTGATTGAGGCTCAGCCTCATTGCCAGGAATTGGTACGTCGGCCATTGGATTATCCTCTTGAGGCGCTTCCTCAGGGGCTCCATTCTTGGTGATCTCATCTCCTTCTGCCTCCTCCTTATTGCTTGCCTCAGTTTCAGCATTGACTGTGCCGGGCTTCTCTGCTTCATTTTTTTCTGTCTCTGTCTCTTCTTTCATGTTCTCGTTTGTACTCTCGACTTTTTCGACCGCTTCGTCGGGGGTTGGGTCCGCAACGACTGGATCTTCAGTCGACGGTTCATCGTCTGCAGGCTCATCGGCCACCTGCGCATCTTCAGGTTCGACTTCAGCTTCAGCTGACTCCGTGTCTTGATCGGATTCGACTAATCGCGCGACAAGATCATTTTTGAGGCCATGTTGTTGAAGGCCACGACTCTTGAGCTCGGCCTTGAGGTCTACGACCTTGAGCTTAGCCCAGTCGGTCATGATGAGAAGAATTGGCTAGCTGTGGATATTCAAAATGCTCGAAATATATTCTCATCTACTCCTCTCATATGAAAAAGAATAAGAGTAGTAAATTAAGGCGAAGAATTAAGGTTGATATGATGGAACAAGAGGAACCGCGTTGTAGAAACGACTTTAATATCTTCAGCCTCGTCGCAAATTGAAGTGCGAAAGTTAACTCATCCAATGAGGAGCTGCAGCGAGTTTGCCTTATGTCAGCAGACCTGACCCACCTCCGGCCCCATTCCGAGCTCCACCAGAGTCAGCCACGATAGAACATCATGTTTCCTCGTGGTCAAGAGGTTGTCCAGTAAATAATAACCGAAAAACTAGGGCTGTGGTAAAGAACAGGCATATTCAAGACTGATTTGTGTATGAACTGCTAGAATAAACATTTACCTTCTACTTCTCCACTGTAACCTGGCTTGGAGAGTGGTATAACAAATGGCCGCTTGGTATTACTTAGAGAATACTTAGACGATGCTTTAGAAAGAACTTATAAAGATATATATATATATATAATAATAAAGAATAGAAACATATTAGGTATATCTTATTATATTCTACGTATTAACAAAAGTTTTTTTATATATTCTTTACTTTGTCAAGTACCTTACCAAAAATAACCAATATATACAGTGAATAGCCGGCCACTTTCTATGTCACCCTGGGGCCTGGTACATGTTTCGCTTGCTGAATCACCCATCATGCCATCCGTCCCACCATGGATGAAGCTCAACGACAGCCATGATGACTCCTTGGGCATTAGCTCAAATGTGGTCTGATATTTCTCTTTTGGTTATCGTCAAGCTTGTTTGTCAAAGGTTCAAGCTAGTCAGTATGTCCATGATACCTTGTAGCTACCTGCATTCAAACATGAGCCAGGGTCTACCGGAACAGGAGGAAAGGCTGCTACCTAGGTATCATGATCACATTTCGGGACGTGAACCATGGACACCCTCCCGAGAGTTGGGGCTGAATGTTTACTGAATTATTGTGTTATTACATGTCATCATGAGTAAGACCTTAAGTGCCTGGTATCTACAGGCTTTGCTGGCATGACCTGATGATATTATGTCTTCACCGAGGTCACCTAGATCTATTTGTCTCCTGTCCCAATCCGGGTCAGTGACCTGACAAGTCCGTCAATGTTTGTTTCACTGACCTAGCATTAAGGCCATGTCCCTGGCCTAACCCGTCTTGACCCCTGTGCCCCCCCTAGACCCTGGTTCATAACCATCACACGACCTCCAAAGCTCATCCCGCATCGCGACCTGGAGCTCCCCGAGCTTGTGTGGGTCCTGCCGCAACACGTCATTATTCTTTTGGTGCCCGCTTTTGACTTTGGTGGCATTTTAGTCACCTCCACCTCCGCACTTTCAACGCCGACACATAACCTTACCTTACACCACGAGAACAGATGAAAGACGACCAAACAATTGAATTGAATAGAGAGCTCCTAGTCTTTTTGGTATTTTCTTAGGTTTCTCCCGCTCTTCTGGCGAATACATTACATACATAAAACATTGGTCTCAATCGGGGCTATACCTGAGCCCATCGTAACTCTTAACTCGTACAATACATATCGGCACTCGCTGCCAGGGATCTTAGACGTCGAGACCATCGACGACAACGCCCTTGTTCCAGGTCCACTGAAGGACTCTGGCAACCTCCAACGCAGTAGCATCATCAATCATGGCACTGACAAGATACAGAGCTGCATCAATGCCAGAGCTGATGCCTCCAGATGTAATCACACGGAGACCACCAAGTCGCATCGCAGCGCGACGAACAATTGACTCGCGGCGCGTGTTGGAGTCTTTCCACGACATGCTTCCCTTCCTGTTGGGTCACATAAGTCAGTTGACTGTCTCAAATTCAATGTATGACGGAGCGGGGTACAATGGGGCCCCTCATGTTACGTACCGGGCTGCCGAAGGGCGACGTCCCTGTCCAGCATCGGACTTGCGGCGGATATATGGGCTCTCGTCTTCGCCGAGATCGAATCGTAGGTTGTTGACAACATAGCGAGCGTCCTCAATCACGTCGGTACGCTCCTGGAGGTTCTGAGTAGCAGCATCGCTGCAGATGTTCTCAAAGGTAGTCAAGAAGTCAGGGTGTGTGGTGGCAGACAGGCCAGAAAGGATGCCCTGCTTGCCAAGGAAGAGAGCACCGGTGCAGATGGAAAGGATGGTGCGCTCGCGGGCAGGGTCACGCTTCTGGAGCTCCGAGAAGTCGGTGATGAGAGGGAGGGGTTCGAGCTCCTTTGCGACGACCTCCTTAGAGTTACCTCCGACGACGACGAGGACGTCAAATTCCTCGAGACGGTCGTGGGCCTCCTTGTAGGAGATTTGGGAGCCAACGACGATACCCTGGTCCGAGATGACCTTGGGGTCAGGACCAACGACGGTGATTTCGAAGGCCTTGTTGTCTGAGAGAAGGGGGGAACGTGATCAGCGGGAGGGGTAAAGCCAAATGGTGGGATGTAGACTTGTACACCAAATCGAGGGTAATGTAACTTGGGCGTTGGAAGAATCACTTACTGTCGGGGTCCTTGAAGTCGTGGGAAGCAGTAGTAAAGACCTCGAGCGCGCCGGCAAAGTCCAGAAGATCGAACTTTTCGTGAACAGCGAAGAGAACGTCAACGGGCTCCTGGTCAGCGATGGCCGAGGTCTTCTGTGCACTCATCTTGGCGGTATTGTTGGTGGTTTAGAGGAGGGTAATAGTTGAGACTGAATTGTGTCGTGTGAAGTGTGTTCAAGTTGTATGTATAAGCAGACAGACACGAAAAGATACGCTGGCTGCTAAGCTGTTGTTGTTGTTATAGGCAACAATGAATTGGTTTGTAAGTGGTGATCTGGATGATGATGAGAAAGAAAGGAAAGGAGGAGAAGATGGAAAGGAGCAGGAGGGCGTTTTAAGTACGGCAAGGAATGAACGTTCTGTGGTCTTTTCCCCTCATTGATTGACGACTCAGGAACTGCAACCACCTCAGTCAGTCCCGTCCCTTCCTTTCCAGCCTGGCCAAAGTTGAGTGGCTCGATTTCTAGGTCAGAAGGGCTCTGTGTCTGGTGTGATCATTACCCACAAAGTTATGGTACGGTCTCAGACTCGTCTGCAGCTAGCATCAGGAAACTGCGGGGTTGTTAGTGCGGGCGGGGCTTCCCTTTCCTTCCTGGAGCGATGGAAGTCCAAGGTACCGCCCCGTAGGGTGAGATACCCGCCCTTCCGTTGCGGCGGGAAGGTAGAAGGAACAGTGCCGGGGCATCATAGCAGCTTTCTGCCGGCCCCACAACCTGCCGCAACCACGCAAACTCATTTTCGCTTAGCATCACTAGCCTCGAAACTTCTCACTGTGGCTCGACTTGAAAGTTGCTGTTTTCAGTGAGCTCGCTGGTCTCCGGATAATCCTGGGCTTGTAGCTCCACTGTATGCCTCCAGACGCCGCGCCACAACTCCATGGCACCACGGGCTGCTGGCAAGGCACCGCCCGCATCGCGCCGTTGTCCAAAAAGTCAGCTGCCTGCAACCCGCCGAGTGCCACCGAATAGCTTCACCTTAATTAAATCCCCGGCAGCTTCAAAATAACTTGGTAAAGATCCACTGTTATACGGGCCTCATCATCTCGCTCTGCTCACCTCGAGTCTCACGAGCTCGGATGAGGCCGTCACGCCAGACACAGTCGCAGCCATGGCTTCATCAGCGTACGTCATTCCGTCCCCTGCAGAAAACTCCATCGCGACAACGTCCTTTTGCAATTTGCCGTCTGCGGTCTCCCTGCCCAATAGCTCGTGCCTCATGACCTCCTGTTTCTGCGATAGCCGTATCCTTTGCCAGATGCTTTTCCATCACCCGCTGACAGTCATCTCCACTTGTCTAGATCGCTAAAGGACCTCTCCAAGGCGATCGTCGCCTTCCTCTCTGAGCCAAACTCTTCACTTGACGACCTGACACAAACCATCGACGGCTATGTTCGCCGACATCAGAAGCACGATGAATCTGCAGCCGACCGTCTTCAGGAAGAACTCTTCTCCATCTTTGAGAAGCACGTCAAAGATACCTCCGCTGCCTATGCACCCTTCCTAACCATCCTTCGCCAACTGCTCCCAATCATTCGAACTCCCGAGCGCATTTTTACATGGTGGGATGCTGGGTCTGAGCTCTTGTCCAAATCATCTCTTGAAAAGGGCGTTGTTGAAGAGGCATTTGCCTGCATCATGGAAATCATCTCTATTGCGGAAGAGAATCATGATGGTTCCGATGCCGACCTTGCATCCAATCCTCTGATCGACCGTTTATTCACGGGATGGATGGAGAAGCTTTACCCTGCTACAATCCAAGGAATCATAAGTCTCAAACCAAATGAGAAAATAACAAGGGAGGCTCTTGTGCAGTTTGGGAAGAAACACCCCAAGGTAAGTTATGCCTCGGTACCACGTTTACAAGCGAATCATCTCACCAGAATAAGGAATTATTTCTGGCGCTAGACCGTTACTTCGTCAAGAAACAGTATCGCAAGGCTGTCTTGCGGTTCTTGGGGGACTATCTTCAGAGCCAGCCTCCCCATCTCCACGTGATTCTACAAACACCACTCTTCAACGACATCCTGAGATGCCTACAACAAGACAGCTCAACTGCTATTATCTCAGCTGCGCTCACGGTCCTCATCATGCTCTTACCACACATGCCAAGCTCGCTAGTTCCTCATCTTCCTACCTTGTTCAACATCTACGCGAGGTTACTCTTCTGGTCGCGAGAGCGCGCAGGTATAGTCGAACCTCAGCCTGAAGACGCCGATTCAGCAAGTTGGGAAGGGTGCAGTTACGAGGCCGAAGTTGACGACCATCCTGTTTATCACCTTTTGAATTACTACACGATTCTCTACGGCTTATATCCCATCAACTTTATGGACTATATCCGCAAGCCTCAGAGATACTTGCGGCATGCTAACGTAGCCAACGCTAACGATATGGAAGTGCAACCCACAGAAATTCGGGATCAATCAGAGAGGTTTCGCCGATGTCATTTACTGCATCCAAACTTTTTCACACTCACTATTGATTCAGAAAAGACGGATTTTGGCCGTTGGATCAAGAGTGAAGCCTCAGAGGTCGTTGCTGAGTGTATGGGGTTGTGTGTCGCGAGTGAATCTAATCAGGTCACTGGGCAGAGTCCGCATGCTCCTGGGACGTCTCTTTCTAACGAATATTCTGTTAAGAATGGACAAGATTCATCGCTCCCCTCAGCGACGGCTGAGACCCATGGTAGCTATCGTCTGCCCACATCTGCCAGTATGGAATCGATAGCTAGCAGCCGCCGACCGTCCGCCCTGATTCGGCGGGGATCACAATCTAGTAATCCTTCCACTCGAGATTCGATTGATACCAGAATGAAGGAACCGGGCGCCGATAGCCCAACTCTAGGGCCTCATCTTATTCAGTCCTCGTCGCATACGCAGCTGCAGGATATGATTCAATCCAACAAAGTTATCAAGTCGGGCCTGCATCAGTCCTTGGCCAACGATAGTGTCCCATCACTCGCGCTAAGTAACCAAGATTCTGTTGCTGAGCGACCTGGTCCATCGACGCTGGGCGCACCTCCAACTATCAACACACCTCTTTCACTGACAGAGACGAACACACAAGTAGCCAATCTGCAACGTCAGATACTGTTGCTGCAAAACGATCTCAATTTTGAGAGGTATTTGAAGCAGCAGCATATGGCACACATTGGCGACTTGCGAAGACGGCATATGGAGGAAGCGGTGACCGAAGCGGAAACGCAGAACCTGATAATCACCAATCGCAATCTAAAGCATAGGTTTGAGGAAGCAAAGAAGGCAGAGATGCAAGTCCGGAAGGACTCTGAAAAGAGCCGAGCTCTCGCGAAGAAATGGGAAGCTGACCTTTCTACTAAGCTCAAGAAGCTGCGTGATGAGTCGAAGCGACTCAAGACTGATTTTGAAGCGCTTCAGAAGGAGCTGGAAAATTCCACGACAGAGCGGGACAAACTGCGCGTTCTTCTGTGTGAGGCTGAAGATAAGGAGGTCAACTGGAAGCAGAATATGCAGTCTATTGAACTCCACAGTGCTGAGATCGACCGGCTGAAGAGCGAGGTTGACAGGTTGACCAAGGTCGAACGAGATCACCAGGCCCAAGAACTCGAACGGCAGAGGGCTATCGCTGCAGCCGCAGGAGCCGAAAGCAAGGTTGAAGCGTTGAGCCTCCAGCTTGCAAGTCGTGAGGGGGAGATTGAACGGGTCAAGAAGTTGTTTCAGGGTCAAATTACAACACTTCAATCAAGACTGTCGGAAGCGCAGGAGGATCGAAGCCAACCCTCCCGAGAAACAAGGGAGGCGATAGAGGCCATGCTCGCAGCGAGTCGAGAAAAGCAGGCTGAGCTACAAAAGCAATGCAATCTTTTGATGCGCAAATACACGGCTCTGCAATCATCTTTCCTGGACATGAAGACGGAAGTAAGGCCAAGCCCACTCAGGATCGAGACGTCAAACGTGTCAGAAGTTGAGCACGAACCCCCATCCGCATCGACGAGCCCTGTCATGATGAAGACACGGCCGCATCGCGTGCTGTCGAATCCTGATATCACAGAAGGCACAGCATACAACGTCACGCCGCCTCTGGACCACAAGCCTGGAGTGGCATTGTCGCCAAAGTCAGGGGGCTGGGCACATCCACCAGGGTCACCACTTGGAACAGACGGGTCTTCTCTGTCAATGAGCCCAGATCAACAACGGTTCGGGCGGGGCGAAGCAGGGCGACTGCTTGCTAGGAGTCATTCAGACCTATTCGCGAGCGCAACGCACAATCGACTTCGTAAAGAGTCAAAGGACAAGGGTAAAGAAGAGTCGGGTACAAAGAAGGACAAAAAGTCATCGGCATTGAGGGGCATCCGGGGCTTCATGTATGAATGAAATATGATTATAGTAACTAGCAACGATACCTGATAGACTAGGATCTACTTGGGCATCGCGCTTTATATATGATCGATCCTTGTATATGGTATCGGAGTCTTTACTCCTTTGTGATTTTGACAGTTGCGACTTTGTATCAGTTTTAGAGTCATGCCTCAGTGCTTGTGATATATCAACTCCACACTATGGGCACCAGGCTTGATAAACTGGAAGGAATATACAAACACGTTGTTTCTAGGAATATGGAGGCATAGCATATATCAAGATGTAATATACAGTGAGCTATTATACGACAGTCCAAGTTCTATTATATATATCAGATACTAACGATGTTGACTTGCAGGGTAGGTGACTTTGGATTTCTACCAACAAACATTGGCTTCTACTGCTCACTAACGACAGTGAATAATAGCAGCGTTTGAATCAATTAGTCAAAATGGCATTAAGAAGAATGAATGAATACCTAAGCATTTATTGAGATGGATTAGACATGTTTGTTAGTCTGCGCGAGTGACGCTCTACATCTTGCGCATTTTCACGACATGACTTCAACAATTGGAAGGCTTCCGTAGCTCAGTTGGTTAGAGCGTCGTACTAATACTTCATTCCGAGTATCCGGTAATGCGAAGGTCTCAGGTTCAAGCCCTGGCGGGAGCAATCCCAGTGCCCTCCAATTGTTTCTTTTTGGCACTTTTTACATCTATATCGCAGCTGTCAAGGTATCTTGCCTCTGCTGGTATGTACCTACTCTCTATGAAACATGGAGGAGGTCAGTGTAAGTAAACAAGCTTGCAGGGATGAAATTGGGATGCGGGGGAGGGGGAGGGGCAGTCGAATTGGGCAGAGATAAAGGGCATTGTTTTCATGAGTCTGTTGCCCGACGCATGGACTTCATTTCCGAGCATCCAATCCAAGGCAATGAATACCATGCATGGATTGATATGACTCGGCTCAAACTTGTGTTTTGGTGCCTGAGAAGGAGGAGGAATAGCAGGCACTGGCCTCTTTTAAATAAGATCGCGATCTGTGGACAGCTGAGCCTCTGATTCTTGCTGCGTTTCTGGCTGTGTCGTTGCATGTACGTCATTTTGATCTGGACGTGACCAAGTCTTTTGAGACATTGTTTTTTTCATCTGCTGACTCAGAGCTGGAATAGGTAGTCCTCAAAACAGCGACTGAAGAGGTCAGAGAGAGAGAGAGAGAGAGAGCATGTTAGTGGTTCTTTGTTCATGTCTCGTGCCGCGGTCCGTGTTACGATGCGCACACACCCCCAGTGAATTGCGAGCCAGAGATGGACAGGGGTTGATTTACTTGCGGGGAGATGCCTGGCGAAGGTACGAATACAGCAGAGTAGGTATTCGTAGAAGAACAGAGGCACAGGATAGCGGTGAGTTGTAGTTTTTGTGATATGTTAATACAGCATCCAATGAGAGAGAAATAGTTATTCTTGTCAGAGTTTCTGGAAGCAGAGTAACATCCATGACATGACATGACAGAGGGGAGGGATCTAACAGCTGCAAGGCCGATCTGGTTCGCTCCAGCCGCATGTGGATAGATTGAATGACATCCAAGCCAATCTCGAGTGTTTCTGGTCGCCTATTGTATGTATGTGATCGGCCCCCCGCGTCGTGGATGAGCATCTGGTTGGTTGGATGGCTAATACTCATGAACCGTTGTATTGCCGCGTGCAGACAGAGGACAGAGAGAGGCTGTGCGTGCTGCAGAAATGAGACGAGAGAAGAGAGAGCGGTGTAGGTCGAGGAATGCGTAGGTAGTATGCGAGATGTGGTACCTTTGCATAAAGGTTGGTTTAGTGATGGTGTTGATGTTGTGTGTGGGTAATAGTACCTGAGGTGATAAAGACATTTAAGTTATTTACTTTGACTCATTGTCCATTTATAGATCGTGAAACGCTGAAAGAATAACAGTGGCTAAAGAGTTTGCATTGTTGCACATAGTAATTGATAACTTTGGCTTCATCTGGCAGAGGCTGATAAAGAGAATGGGCCAGTCGCCATGACGTAGAGGCACATGGAGATGGACCACGTGAAGCTCCCGACCCCTTCCTCCTTGGTCGCTAGCGCATAACGTCAGCGGACCTGAGCCTCCTGGGGCTGCCCGGGCTTGGGTTTCAGCGGGGGTTCTAGTGGACTTGGCCTTGTAAAAAGGCCCGGCGCCTGAGGATATGGATGGCTTCTAGTTGATCTACAGACATGGAGTTATCTGTATTTCGAGGTGAGTACCTTATTTTGTCAGTATTTTACATATCAATGTTTTGTTGTTAGATACAAACTGCTTAAACTAACTATAACAGTGCGTAATTTTGAATTTGTCTTATCCTTATTCCTACTGTAGACAGACTCTCTCATCATCATATCACATTAACATTACGGATGCCGTCGCTCAACATCGGGTTATTCGGTGATATGATGCTGCACATCTTTCAACACCAAGCTGATGTCCCTCCAAAAAAAAAAAAAAAAAAAAAAATTAAATTAAATTAAATTTTTTTTTTTTTTACTCTTCTTTTCTATGCCTAATATTTCCCTCATATTCATCAGCCTTGTACCTTTTTTCTCGTTCATGACCCCCATGCCATGAGATTTGACTCAAGCTCACAATAAGCTCCTACTATATCTACACCACACCACACCACCACTACCACACTGCACTGCTACTTTTACTACTCACCCCTCGACCCTCTTTTTCTTCTGCGTCCATCTTTTTTTCTTTAAACCATCCCCATTCACTTCTCCTTCACTTCTTCCTTTCCTTTCCTCTTTTTCTTGCTTCTTCCCTCCTTTTTCGTTGCGTCCAGGTCTCTGATTTTCCCCTCTCTTCTTCCCCTCTCCGACCTCTCTCCACGGGAGGAATATCTCCCTTCCTCCCCCTCCTCGTCTCCGAACCATGTCGTCGCTCGAGGCCAAGATCGTCGTCCTCGGCGCCCAAGGTGTCGGAAAGACGTCTCTGGTCATGAGATATTGCAAGGGCGCCTTCAACCCGGCTCAGATTACTTCCACTGTTGGCGCCAGTTTTCTAACCAAGCGAGTTGTCGACTCTGACTCGGATACCGTCGTGCGCCTCCAGATCTGGGATACAGGTTGGTTTTAGAAGGCTATGTCTCTATACATGCTGACAAACAAATCGTAGCCGGCCAGGAACGCTTTCGATCTATTTCTCGCCTCTATTACCGCGGAGCAAACGCCTGCATCCTCTGCTACAGCATCACAGACGCCCAGTCCTTTGCCGACATGGGCGTCTGGCTCATGGAGCTCCGCCGAAACCTCCCCCAAGACGTCGTCCTCCATGTTGTCGGTACAAAGGCCGACATCGTCGCCCGCGATCCCTCGGCCCGCCAGGTCCCCTTCGAACGCTGCATCGCCTACGTAGCCGAGAACCTCGCCCCAGGCATGGGCAGCACGCCGCCCCCGACCGCGACCCCGTACCACGTCCCCACGCCCATGTCGGGCGGCCAGGCCATGTCTCCTCCCTCCATGGAGCCACGAAGTCCCAGCTCCAAACGCAGTTCTGGATTTTGGGCACAGGAAGTCGGATGGGACGCTTGTCACGAGATCAGCGCCGAGACGGGTGAGGGCGTCGAGGAGGTCTTCCGCGTCGTCACACGCAAGCTCGTCGAGCAGAACCGCAAGATACAGCAGGCCCTCCTCATGGCCACCGCCATCCCCGGCACGCCGGGCTACGAAGCTGGCATGGACGGAGGCTATTTCGCAGGAGCCGACGCCCGCGGCAGTTTCCGCGTCGGCCGTGATCGTCGTAGCTGGCTCTTTTCACCGGGTTTCTCTCCCGCCGTTACGGTCGAGCAGGCGGGTTCCCAGGAGCAGATACAACAGGACCGCTGGGACCGCAAGGAGCGCAAGAGGTGCTGTTGATACTAGACGCCACGATTCGAAACTACAGAAAAAAGGGGGAATGCGAGCGAAACGATGTAGGCATTCATGTGGATGGATGAGACCATGTCTACGAGAATCCTCAGGAGACGACGATGGATGAGATGCTTTAGGATGGTTTCGACGACTGAGCGCATTTGTTTGATACCCGGTTCTTATTCTTTGCATTTTGGTTTTTATTCTCTTTTGCGAATTGGTTCACAGTTGGGGTGTTTTACGTCTGATTTCCGCTATTACTGTTTCTGCACCCATGGCATCGCTTTTCTTTTCTATCTGACTCATGACGCATCGGATGGTTCTCATTTATATTGTTACGTCTCTTCTTCTTTCGCCTGGAGTTGGAGGATATGGGTCATGAGGGTGCACGGGTCTTGCATCACGACATTTCTCAGGGGATATAATAGGAAATGGATCGGGGTTTGCGGTATCCCTTGCTCTTCTCTCGCGAGATGTCTGTTTTATTTTTCTGCTGGCTAGTTCCTGGATCATCATTCAGATCCGTCTACGTTGTCCTTTTCTCCTTCTATCATAGCATATGGGTTACCGTAAAAAGAGTCTCGGTCTCCCTGCCCAGAATCAGTTCCTCCGTTTTGCGTCTATAGACTAAATTCACTTTGACCCAGACGCAGCCGCCTTCTTTGATTGCACATCATCGTCCACGGTTGGTGCTGCGGGGATGTCAACGCCCTCGACACGGTATTCGAGGCCTGGGTAGGCATCGCTGACAACGAGAACATCCAGCTTGCGCGCCTCACCCGCTCCAGCTGGGGGTAGTTTGATACTTGTCTTGGCTGTTGGTCTGCCGCCAGCCTCAAGCTTGCGGTTGGGACTCGTTGTCCAACCCACACGCTTCACTGCGATAACCTCGTCACGCGATACGTCCGCCACGATGACGAACCAGGATTCTGTCTGTGGCTTGGGGAACTTGGGTGCGTAGATGCGTGCTTCGCGCTCAACGAGTGAGTTGAGACGCTTCAGACCGATTGTAACTGAGAGTGCTGTGACCTCAGCGATAGAAACGTCCACGTTAGGGAGGATAGACACAGCACGAGTAAAACGACTATGCTGGCTGGCGGGTACATCTAGCTTCTTAGCAAGCTGCATCGCCTGAGGCCTAGTCAGTACGCTGATCTTGGTGAGAGGCGTGTCGTTCTTGACGTCGGGCTCGATAGTTGGGAGAATGGAAACTGGCGCATCGGTAGGCCAACGAGCCGATTTGATAGACTGCAGAAGCGTCATCATCTGCAGGCAACTGGACAGGTAACCGAGCTCCGTGAGGACGTCGATAGAGGCCTGAACGATACGGATGGCTTGGTCAAGGACACTGGTCTGATCACCGACGTAATCAGTGATAGGGAGCTCGATCTGGGACATGTGTGCTTGGAGCAGTAGGAAGGCCTTCACATGAGGATCCCACATGGGTAGTCCAAAGGCATGGCCAGGGAATGGCAAATTATCAGAGAGAGTGTTGTTGATGAGGTCCTCGTTATGACGCACAGGGAGCTCGTCATATTCGGTAGCACGAGACATCCACGACAGGACATCCAGGAACGAGGCTTGTGCCTTTGCATGCTTGACGAGGTGGCGGATCGTCTTGTGCGACAGGTAGTAGTAACTCATGATTTTGCCGAGAGGCGTAGAATCGACATCACCATTGGGGAAGACTTCGACACACTTGGAGTCGGCGAGCTCGTTGAGTGACTTGTTAACCATTTCAATCATGTAGTCATTGGCGAGCTGCTGAGCGGCGATGCTGTTGTGCTCCTCAGCCGAGATCTCCAGGCCGTAGTATGATGGGTTCTTGTGTAGTCGTCGGAAGAAGAACGTCCAGGTAAGATAATCGAGCGCATCCTGCTTGGTGACGATGGTCTCAGCCGAGACTTCGGCGCAAAGATGGTTGTCCAAAACAGTGTGTAACGAAGACTCTACGGGGAAGCCAGTGTGGAGGAAGTGCTTGTAGAAGTCCTTCTTGGAATCCTGCGTAAAGATACGAGCAACTCCCGAGTTGTCGAACTGAGGACGACCGGCTCGTCCCAGCATCTGCAGCACATCGGTCAAATCCATGTCTTTGTACGCCTCAATCTTGGCGTCAAAGAACTGTGTGCCTTTGACGACAACCAAATGCGCAGGCAAGTTGACACCCCAGGCGAGAGTGCTGGTGGCAATCAGGATCTGGATCTTGTTGTTTAAAAAGAGCTCTTCAGCCAGTTGGCGGTCTGACTCGACAAGACCAGCATGATGCAAGCCAATACCAAAGTTGATAGCCTCCTTCAGTGCATCATCCTTGACACGCGCGAGGTTGAGCTGCAAATCGTCCTCGTCCATGTGGAGAAACCGGCGAGGGTTATCCTCCATACCGCAAAAGTTGATGAGGTCCTTGGCAGTCAGGCGAGTCTGTCGTCGTGAAGGGACGAAAACAATGACAGGCTTGTCAGGACTGTGGTTCTTCACAGCCAAGAAGGTTGGCCGATTCATAGACTGCATCAACGGACAGAAACCCCTGACTTCTGGGAAGCCATCAATGTATAGCTCCAAAGGAACTGGACGAACCGAATGCTTAAAGTTAAAGAGGCCTTCCTTAACACCTAACCAGTTACCAAGGTCCGTTGCGTTGGCGCAGGCTGTTGACATGCCCAAAAGACGAACCGCATTCTTGGTTGACGAAGCAATGTAGTTCATACGGGAGACGATGATTTCGAGAATAGGACCACGATCTCCAGCCAAAAGGTGAATCTCGTCAATAATGACCAGACTCACTTGTCGAACGTAACCTCTTGTCTGCCAAGAACGCGAGATACCGTCCCATTTTTCAGGAGTGGTGATAATAATATCGGCATCCTGAATTGTCCGGGTATCGGGTGTATTGTCACCAGTCAACTCTACCAGCTTCAGACCCAACGGCCGTGCCAGTCTTACTCCCCAGTCCTTCACACGTTCGCGGACAAGTGCCTTCATTGGTGCAATATAGACGACCTTGGACTTGGGTTTCTCCCGGAACGCCCACCACATGGCAAGCTCAGCAGCCACGGTCTTTCCACTTCCAGTAGGCGATCCAAGGAGCACGTTAGCAGGAGTGTGATAGAGCGTATGGAAAATCTGAGTCTGCATGGGGTTAAAGAACTCGAACCGCTTGCCGTAGAGCTCCTCGAGCGCAGGGTTCTTGAGAGCTGAAATGGGCAACGGCTGCAGATTCAAGAGGTCAGTATAGACGCTCTCCGTGTCTGGGCGGATAAGATGCTGGAAAGACACTGGTGTAACTGTTTCTGCGCCCAACCATCTGTCCGATACGGCTCGAACGTAGATCTGGCTGGGCAGCGGGTCCGAAAGGGGAATAGTAAAGTTGAGCTCATGGCTATCATGCAGCTTTCTTCTGTTGAGGATGAAGAATTCATGGTGGTAGATCTCTGACGTCTCAGAGTTCTCAACCCAGATGTAGAACGATTCCGAGGTTCCATGAATCTGATCATGCCATCGGAAATCAGGGATAACATAAAGCTTGATACGCAACACGTCCCGATTGAGGGGGGCGATCTCAGCTTCAACATGGACGGTAGGGAAGTTGTTGAGAATTCTGGCGATGTTCTTGCCGGCGCTTTGGTTATGAATCAGTCCTCCAATTTCCGCAGGCTCCATGTCTTTCATGGTTTCAATAGTCAAGCTTTCTTTAGCATCAAGCTGGTTAAGAACCGACTTTGCGAGGTCAAATTGATGGAGAGGATGCTGGTATGGCCATATACGCTTTTCGATTGACTTTGCCAGAGTGAGGAGTACGAGACACTGATGACCCCAGCGACGGTTGAGGGCGAGCATGAAAAGTGCTCGGCAAATACGTCCAGATTGTTGAGCGACGTAGTTCATATCGTTCGACAGTGCAAAATCTTCCGGTTGCGCTTTTGAGATGTAAGACTGAAGCAAGATGTTTGTCTTTGCTTGAGGAGTATCGATGCCTCCGTCGACATCGCAGGGAATGACTTCTCGTCGCAGGTGAGTCAACTCCTTTTCTTCACTGTCCCTGGATTGGATATTGTCAAACTCCCCACTCATACTGATCATCTTCAGGATATCTGCCTCTGTAGCCTGAGGCTGCATCATAGCATTGAACACCTGGATACTTGTGTGAAGGATGTAGTATTGGCTGGCAATCCGGCCAATGTCCTTGCTGCGCAGTTCTTCTGTCCTCTCATTATAGATGATCATCTGGCATTGCTGCAACGTCTTGGCGGCCTGAATGGCAAGCTGGCGACGTCTTTGAACCAGATTCGGGTCGTCTCTGATCTCTGACCATTCAATGCCATAAGACATGGGACTCCTCTGCATGCGCACAAAGAGGTATGAGTATCCGATCCACTGAACGGCATCTGGGATAGAAGTAACCGTTCCCAATGCAATCTCGGCGTTCAGATTGTCGACCAGCTTGGTAGAAAATTTGGACTCAATAGGCTGCTGCTCCGTCACAGCAGTCAAGTAATGAGTAAGTTTATCGTGAGTTGTACAGATCATGCCAATACCAGTATCCTCGAACTGAGGACGACCAGCACGTCCAAAAATCTGCAGCACGTCCAAGATGCCCAAATCAACAAATTTACCATCCTGTGCGCTGTAAACTTGGGTTCCCTTGATAACTACTGCGGCAGCGGGCAAGTTAACACCCCAGGCCAGGGTAGCGGTACAGCAAAGGACCTTGAGAACGCCCTCTCCAAACAGCCTTTCCATCAGATTCCTGTCAGATCTTGCCATACCGGCATGGTGCACACCAATGCCCTTTGACAACAGTTCGCGTATCTCTTTGGATTTGGACTGCTTGATATCCCGAGAGGCTTGATCGAATCCAGGATGGTAAGAGGGATCAAGCAAATCTGCACACATAGCGTCGACAGCTTTCTGGTGCAGCATGCGTGCTGTAAGTTGCGTATCTCTTCGCGAGTGAACAAATACCATTACTTGATGATCACGCTCAAGCATCTCTTTGACCTTGTCGAAGGCAACCTGATCAAGGTTGTCTTTGGATTGCTTTGTGCCGGCTTTTCCTTTGACACCAATAAAGTGCTGCTCAAGAGGGACAGGTCGGAAAGATGAGTCAAAGTAGAATAAGCCTGCGTATTTGTTGACCTTGAGGAAATCGGCAACATCGACATAGTTGGGTAGTGTGGCACTAAGGCCGATGATTCGAATGAGTGATTGAGTGCTCTCAACCTGTCTCTCGGTTCGAGCTACAAGAGATTCAAGCACAGCACCTCTCTCGTCATGAAGCATATGGACCTCATCTATGATTAGAAGGCGGACTTTTTGGACTAGTTCTGTGTCTCCAGTACCCTTACGTGTGACGACATCCCATTTCTCAGGGGTCGTAACGATGATCTGAGTCTGGATGATTTCAGATTTGGTCAGCTGCATATCTCCAGTGTACTCTCGACACTTGATACCCAGCCAAGCCAGGCGTTTGCCCAGCTTGTCTGTGACTTCGGCAGCAAGAGCCTTCATTGGAGCAACATAGACGATCTTGAAGTCCTCGGCATTGACGGCGAATTCGGTAGCTGTTGGGTGCTCGAAGGGGTTAGGCTCAACATTCTGAGCAATTGTTTGGAGAATGGTAAGCATGGCAGCATCTGTTTTACCCTATAATTGTTAATCCTGAAGTAAAAACGATGGTGGTGAATAACTCACAGCACCAGTAGGAGCACAAATCAGCATGTTCTCGCTGGTCTTGTGGGCAACAGGATAGACAAGACTCTGCATGCGGTTAAGCGTTTTGTAGCCTTTGAAGGTATTCCGGCACAGTCCATTCAGCTCTTTAATAGGAACGAGTCTCTGACCAGGGCCCAGAACGCCTTTTCGACCAGCTGGGATAAAGTACTCTTCATACTTGTCGAACGATAACCGCTCGCTACCCACCGGTAGACCGTATTTCTTGCCGGCGTAGCTCAGTGTATTGCCAGCACTATATGCTTTGTAGACATGAGGATATTGTGGTTCCTTTGAATGCGCCGGCGCAAGAGTTGCAGACTTGTGTGCCTGATCCTGGCGGCGCAGGTTTTCTTCCCTCTGGGCCTTGTTCAAAATCCGAGGACCGCTTGGGGTTGCTTGACTCTGACTGTTGACGGCAGAAACTATCTCATTTCTGTGGCCAAGAATATCGATAATGAAGTCGAGATCATCGAAGCCTACCAGGTCAGTGAGCTGAATCTGAAGCTCGTCATCGGAGCGGCCAGAGTTGAGGACACTCATAATCTGGCTCTCAAATACATCAGCCGAGAGACCGTTCTTAGCTGCGATCGCTGAGCACTTTGTCGAGAACCATTCAGCGCCATAGTCTGCGGCAGCTGGTCCATCGAGAGCTTCTCCATCGGCAAAATCGCTGCTCAAGGCATCATGATCGTCATCCGAGATAAAGTCCCAGACATCTTGGCCGCTATTTCCAGTAGAGTAACCGCCAAATTCATCTTCTTCGACATCAATATCAGCTGATCCATTTTCCTGAGGGATCTTGAGGTTGGCGATGGCCTCTTGCATAGCAGCAACCTGTTCCCGCCACTGCGCCTCTGCAGCGCTGAGCTGCGAAGATGCCATGATGTAATCAAAGATTTGTCCTTGATGACCTTGATTTCTGCTGCCTGATGAGAAAGTCTTCTGACTAAGTTAGAGTATGTTGGTCTAAAATAAAAATAAAAAAAGTCGATAATCTGCTGCCTTCAGGCGTGGCTGTCAACGTCGTTTTAATGTTGACTGAAGTTGCTTGTCGAGGATTGGTGCATGACTGTCACTTGTAGAGTCATACCGCTGCAGCCAGGCTGCAGATAAGGCACCCCCACTAAACAAGCCCCTCGCGGTAGTTCCAGTGCTTACAACCACTAAAATTGGAGAAATTTAGCGGCCTAAACCAAGAGCCCGTCCCCGTCGTGGGGAGCATGTGACGTTCCAATGGAGGCCATGGATAGTCATGGCAAATGGACATCAGCATCCAACCTAAACGTAGACTTTCAAGTTAAACTCTTCCCTTTGACAACACCTAATTACCTACTCTCGACGCCTCTCTTCGCCCTTCCGCGCCTCGACATCAATCGCATAATCCCATTCCCTCTATACCCTCGATTCCGTAATCATGAAGCTGCACTATATTGGCGTACGCTCTCCCCGTGCCCCTCACCGACCGATCGAAACGCTTCGTCCAGTTGGACTAACTAAGCTGCTGCGACCAGATCCTCCGCAACGAGAGCCAGCCGGCTCATGAGCTCGTCGCTGAAAAGGAGCTCAGCAGCTACTCGCGATTCACCCGCCAGAAGTCTGTCCTCCCTGGATTTCCGTCCATATCCGGAGGATGCACGTAGACTGACTCGCAAATCCAAAACAGCTATGGCGAATTCATGACCCTTTTCGCAAAGACTGTCGCCGAGCGCACTCGTCCCGGCCAGCGACAGGATGTTGAGGAGCAAGGTACATGCGATCCAATCCCTTCCCTTCCACTGTGTCGCCCGCTCACACACGCATTCTACAGACTACACTTTCCACGCCTACGGCCGTACCGAGGGTGTCTGCGGCATCATCATCTCCGACCACCAGTACCCTGCCCTCGTGGCGCACCAGCTTCTCAGCAAGGTCGTCGACGAATTCCTCTCCAAGAACCCCCGCTCCGGCTGGGCCACTGGCACACCTACCCTCTCCATGCCCGAGCTGAGAGAGTACCTCACCAAGTACCAGGACCCTCAGCAGGCCGACAGCATCCTCAAGATCCAGAAGGAGCTCGACGAGACCAAGATCGTTCTCCACAAGACTATCGAGAGTGTGCTACAGCGCGGAGAGAAGATTGACGATCTGGTGGCTAAGAGCGATGGCCTAAGTGCCCAGAGCAAGATGTTTTACCGTACGTGCCTTCTATCTACTTGAAAGTTTCTATTTCGAGTCAAACACAACTAACTTTTCCCACAGAGCAAGCCAAGAAGCAGAACTCATGCTGTGTTTTGATGTAATGGATCATTTCGTTTTTCCGGCGTTGGACCTGGTTTCTTTTCAGCATATACGGGATGTCGAAATTGAGATTGGTTATTCGTGCGGCGCAGATACTTTCAATCGTTTTGTCCACCATTCGTTCGCAGGGCCATGTCTTTACAGCACCTTAGACTTGTTAGGGGAGAGAGGTAGAAGAATCTCATCGCGTCCACTACGATTGGCGATTCAAGTTGTTAAGGATGGAAATCGTGCTCTTTTGATATATAAAGAGTCCAACGAGTGGACAAGGGTGAAAGTATAAACTTTCAAAGAATCCTCCATGAGAAAAGAAAAGCCCCCTTCTTTGAAAAGAAAAAAAACTCCAGCAAGATGCTCCAAAGGTCTCCTATCCCATATCTTGCCTATTCAATGCTTCTCCTGCGCCTTGCTTTATAATCCGTGATCCGTAATGTCCGAGCATTGCCATCAATGATCGCGTTCTATACAAAGGAAATGGACATGTTGGAGGGAGGGATACCCTCAGTCGTGTGTATAAAGCGGCTCAAACCAGTGAGACCACTGCAAATTATTGCTACCAGAGCAACATGAAACAAAAGGGTATTGTCGAAACGGTCGAAAGAAGAGAATAAAATGAATCTAGAACAAGGAGTTCAACGTTTCAAGACATGACGAAATATATAGCTCAATTTTCCTCCAGAATAACCCTCGAGCTCTTGCGGTGCATCTGAAAAGCATCGGGAGAGTGCGTCAACTCCCGCGGATGTACCAACAATGGGGTAGACGATTTGGTCTCAGCGAGGCGCTCATCCTTCTCGATAGGTATGTAAGTCGGGTTAGGGTTGCTGTCTGCCCTGTGTCTCAAGCTGGGGTTGCTCTTTAAAGGGTGCAGCATCTTGCGCTGCTGGCGTGAGACGCTGATCTGGCGTGCAATGGAGATCTCGACGGCATTCCTGAGAGCTTCCTGAGGGTCCGCTTCGGGCGCTTTACTCTTTGGCGAGGCCAGGGAAGATGAAGGTGAAATGCGTCTCGAGGTCTCAGTGCTAGATGTGCCAGATGCTGGAGGTGAGGCCATCTGCCAGGGTCCTTGCGAAGGAGATGGGAGTCTTTCCTTGCCGATATGGGCGTCTCTCTCATCATCGGTATGCTCAGGAGACTCGGGGACTGCGCTAGATGTAGGCGTAAAAGGAGAACCTTGCTTGGAGCGGATGGTAGGTGAGATGGAGGGCACAGGCGGCGTGTCATTTCCCACAGCAGCAAGACTGAGCTTCTCTGGAGAGACAACACTAGGGCGTCTGTTGAACTTGGAGACGAGAACGGGTTGGTAGTGAGTTGATTGTGCCGCCATCTTTTCGCGCGTTGACTCTGCACGCGAGACCTGGACAACCCTGGCCCTGGCTGGCTCCTGGGACACGACCTCTGTCTGGAAAGAGGCATATACAGGAGAATCAATCATCCCCGGTGATGAGTGGGCTCGGAATCGAGGCGAAGGCAGTGGCTTCGATGTATCTGAAGGAGGGAAGGTAGGCGAGGGCTGCGGCGAAGTTGCTCTACGTGGCCGAACAATCTGATCTCGATTCTCTGCGATGGCATCCTTGACTGTCTTCAGATGATCCAGAGTGGCCTGCCTCCTGGCAAGAAGGGAAGAAGCTGAGCCTTGCTGTGGTTGTTGAAGTACGCTGTTAAACATGACGCTATATCGGTCCATCTTTATGCTAGGAATCTCGACATCAAGTAGCGATTGGGGTATCGCGGGCATCGGAGGAGGCGAAGAAGGTGGTGGTACAACTGCCTTTTCCGCTCTCTTCTTGCCCGAGTCTCCTCGAAGAGCTCGTAGGGACATCTTGCGACCTAGACCACCGGATGATGCTGCTCTCTGAGGGGCGGGCTTTTCCTTTGTGAGTTTGCCTGGTGATATTGGTTTCGCTTCAGTCGGTACCGGTGCCGGCAATGATACTTCTACTGTTGTCTCAGCTGGCTCAACTATCACTGGCTCAGTCTGAGATCGAATGACGATGGGTTTGTGTTTTGGTGTCCTGCGTGAGTTTTGGTCTGACGGGGCTATTGATGGTGTTCCGTGAGAACCGAGTGACGTGGTAGAGGCGTTGACGCTCTCTGTCATGGACCGCTGAGGCTTCTCTGGCCGAGTGGCCCGTTTTGACTTTGATCGGAAAAGACCCCATTTTCGAGCCTTTTGTTGAGTATCCTCCAGAGGCTCTGGCATCGGCTCCGGTATATCGACAGCTGCGTTCATGGCTCTGTTCTGTGGGTTCCACGGCGCCGGCGCATGCTCTCCCAGTTGTGTTGGACTTCCTATTGCCATACCGACAGCAATGACTCCAGTTTCACCAGAATCGCCCATGGAATCCGGCGTTGAGGTGCGTACCACAGTCGTCCTCGTCACTGACGAGGTCCGAGGGCTGGGGTCGGGAGATGGTAATCGTCCATGGATCGGGACATGAAATGCCGCCACGTTACCCCTCTTGGAACTCTTGAGAATGAGGGTAAGATCGTCTCTGGATACTCGTTTATCGAAGGAAGGTTTGGAGATGGGGTTGCTGTCTGTCCGGTCGATGGTGAAGCTTCCTCTTCTGCGTCGTTGCAAGCCGGATGCAGCGGAGACAGTGGCGGCTCTTGACAGATTTGTAGACATGGCTTAAGAGGATCGACCTCGCGATCGCACGAGGGGGTTTGTGGAGTGTGTCAAGAATAAATTGAAGACGGGTGATGGAGCACAGCGCAGTGCAGCTCAGCGCGGGGGGAGATCTTTGCTTAGCTTGAGAGAAGAAGAAAGCCTTTGTTTTGACCGCCAGTCCCCTGCATCGACAGGGTCTGATACAGAAGATGGTTCACCAAGGACCAAGTTTCCCAGGGGCCGGGGATCCTCTTAAAGAATTGCAGTATCGATGATTTGAACGACTACTCGGTATACCCTCGTCTCACAAGGACCACCCCGCCTTTTACGGGAACCTATCGTGTGAAGCCGTAGATGAGAATCCAGACGAATGCGGTTAAAAGACCGGCAACAAGCAGGGAACTGGGTCTAAGATGACGATGGAGAGAGCCTGTATGGGGTGTAATGAGCGTGAGGGCAATTTTGCAAGAGCCGATCCCCGGATTGGGTGCCACGTCTAAGATGAGATGAAGCAGAAATGGGCTATGACTATGCAGACAGACGGCGACCAACGTCAGCTTATGACCGGACCAGCCCAGCGTCAACAAAGGGGTTCCAAGATATCCCTCCCATCTTGTTTTAACACGTTACTATGGCCACCGTGCTGGGGCCCAGCGTTAGGTAGGAAACAGGCTAAGTGACATTGGTCGCATGTTTGAGGTTGATGGGACCGGTTCCCCAAGAGTCAACTAGATGAGCATTGATTGATCGCGTTGCGTCTTCTTGCTGCCAAGCGCCAAATCTCTTGGACGAGGGAACCCTGTCGTGCGCAGGACAAGGAGTGGGACCTTGGGGAGAGGCGTTCCTGAGAGAGCAACAAGTGTCGTGTGTCAGAAATTGAAAACCTGGAGGAATAACGATTCAAAGCTTGAATGTTAACGTTATGCGGCCGTCCTTTGAGGTTTCATGTTGTGGCGTTTTTAGAAATTATCCGCTATGTGCGCCGTAACACGCAAGACATACATGCCATTAATAACAAGACCACTAACTTTAGCGAGACGTCTATACAAAGGACTTGTCTCACGCGGCTATCTAGGTACTATCGGATACAAGTAGGCGGTTGCTAGGATGTTCAACGGTCGAGGCTGATCACGATTATCATACGCAAGCCATCTTACGGACTTGTATCCAATCTCGGCAACTGAGGCTAGAAAAAAGAAAACAAAATCAACGTAACACCGATTTGCAGATTATCTTGGATAAATGCATTGGCCATGAAAAGGAATCCTTGTTACAGCTGGTTTGAACACCACGATACTTTCAGGACTGTGTCTTGACTGCAACCTTACAATTCTGGAACGAGGTCTCGTGCGTAAAATTTCATTTGATACGCCGTAATACTTTGACGGCACTTGCATGAGCTGCTGTATAGGGATGGAGCTGAGTCGTTTTTTTAGATTGGAGGAACCCAAAACTTGCGCTGTCGCAGCCCTCCATGAAACGACAAAGCAAATATACTAGGCATACCTCCACAGCCCGATACTCATATATGAGGATGACAACAGAAAAAGCAATCCAAGTGATAGATCCGTCTTCTAGAATTTTCAGGTAGCGGTTGGACAATTACTCGCGCGGCTCGTAGGTCGGCCAGTTCAGACGGCCTCACCGGCGCGGCGCGTCTGTTATTGTTTAATGTCCTTCATCTCACTTACATCTCATATCCCATCCAATCTCCATTTTCTCGCGGATAGGGCTGGTTGCCGGGCTGAAGCGGTTCAAGCCGAGAGCATGTTCATTAGGGAAGCTCACAATAGCGAACATATTATCCTTGACTGGCCTCCGGCTGTGTGCACCCGTGAATTGGACGAGAAAATAAAATAAAAAAACTTCAGGGGTTTTCCCCATTTACTTGGTCGTTTCATGTTGTAACCACCAGTCGACTAGGGTATATACGACTCGTCTCAGATTGCCAATTTCCTCTCTTAGTAACACAAACGGCACGGGCCATAGACATCTAGGCTCGGATACCCTAAACAACTTTAAAGGCGAGTTTCGGTCGTTTTTTGAGGCTCGCAAAGGATCTCCGTAGAGTTACATTCAGGGCTCAACTGTCGATGCGAAGCCAGGCGACATATGTTTCACTACCTTACTTAAAGACAATACCCGCTCCTCGGTGGTTAATGCCAATGCTATAGTTCTTAGTAGTCTCTTTTAAGACATGAAACCAACATCAAGGATATATGTAACATGCAGCTTGTGACCCCCCCCCCCCCAAGAAGCTTTGTTGGTTAGCTGTTCTGTGGGCTGGTATTGAATCAAAGCATAAAGCATTCAAGAGCCGTTATTTGGCCTGTGCTTCATCTAATACGCATCCGGAT
This sequence comes from Fusarium guadeloupense, assembly GCA_021655865.1. Classification (NCBI taxonomy): domain Eukaryota; kingdom Fungi; phylum Ascomycota; class Sordariomycetes; order Hypocreales; family Nectriaceae; genus Fusarium; species Fusarium guadeloupense. Next base: position 35,989 of record JAJJWM010000418.1, read on the forward strand.
GCTCATTAACATCCGGTACGGAAGATACTGCCGAATGGATTCTTGGATATTGAGAGACCCTGTGCCTAGCATAAAGTTCCCATCTAGGGAGGCAGCCGGAAGGTTACGGTCATCGCTTGTTGACTACGAGTCCAAGGAAACTCTACACCCTCCTTACGGATAGTACGGAGTTGGGACTAGACTTCCTGCCGAGATAGCCATGAGATCTAAGTTCAGAGTAAAATGAGATAAACAAGCATGGACCTGGAGGAGGTTATATCTAATTTCTTGATACTCGGCTTTGTAAAGTCTACGTACAGTTGCCTATAGTTGGTCTGGTGTTCAAACAACCTATCTGTCATGGCCACGTTGGTGATGCCTTCAGACATCCAATGGCAACATGTTAAACCATGGTCGGCGGACTATTCAGCCTACATTACCGCAATGGGACAGTCTTGCGGTGATGCCAATTGTTGGTGTTTAGCCAAATTCATGACTCTGTACAGGCGTGCGCCTTGCTGTCAAGGCGGATATTGCCGTCTGTAGCGGGCCGCTCACAAGCTGTTTGAGGCTCTGGCCAACAAGACGGTCAGACCCTGGACCATCTTGCGGTGACGTCGAACGTTGGTGGATGAGTTGTGTAGGCGAAGAAAAATAGACAAGGACCTAAACTACGGTCATGAGTAAGTAGGATGTCATAGTACGCAGACTATCTACCAATCTAAGGAAGCTGATATAGCTCAAGCTGATCACCTGGCTGAACAGCTAAGTATACGTGCCTGGATAAACACCAGACGAACAAGGTCGGCTTTTGCAATGCAAAACGGAAATGCGTGACATGAACGCAGGCAGAGTGCTGATCATGCCGACCAAAGAAAACCGTTGGGCTACAAGTATCGGGTACAAGTGCCCTCGTCAGAATGGAGTACCAGCACTACGTATCGAATACCTATTGGACAGCATTGGAGCTCAAACACAATTTTTGGCGGGGACTGATGGACGCCTGGAGGGGCAAAGCTCCAGAATCACCACATCAGAGGTCCCGTCGTCAACCTCCCCCTCCAAACCAACCTCTAAACCTTCAAAACCTCGCCGTCGCAACCTTCCATCACCTCCCGTCGTCTCACCTGCAGCAACTCGCCCTTTAAACCTCTTTTTCTCCTTCACATCTCACATCACAATGTCGTGGCAAGGTCAGTCCTATCTCTTCTCCCTCTCACAGTTCCGCCTGTTATTTCCCCTCCCCCTCCATCGTCCGTCTTGTTCTTCATCACCGCCTTCAAATAAACTCCACCACGAATCAAAAACTCAAAGATGAAAAACAAAGCTGACATTATGATCGTTGTACCGATATAGCATACATCGACTCAAGGTACATACTGCCAATATCCCGCACACATCACCACAGCCTTCTATAGTGGTCCTCCGGCGCGAATATCGAGCGAATGCTGACAATTTTCAACACAACAGCCTCGTTGGCTCCGGTCACATCGACAAGGGCGCCATCATCAGTGCTGCTGGTGACAGCGCCTGGGCTGCTTCTCCCGACCTTCAGGTACAGAACCCTCCCCGACTCGCCGTATCATCCCCGACAGCGTCCATAACTGACTCTTGTAACCCCACTACAGCTCAAGCCTGAGGAAATGAAGGCCATTTCCGCCATCGTCAGCGGCGACTCTGCCGCCAAGGACAAGGCCTTTGGCGAGGGTCTCTACATTAGCGGCGAACGATACGTCCTGGCCCGAGCCGAGGACCGGAGTCTCTACGCCCGACAGGTACGGCTACCGAGCTCTTGATGAGCTCTCTTGCCATGACAACCCTTCACCGCATCTTGCTAACTAATCTTGCGTTACAACAGGGTCGTCTCGGTGTCGCCGTTGCAAAGACCGGCCAGGCCATCGTCATCGGTCACCACGGCGAGGCCCAGGTTGCCGGTAACGCCACCTCTACCGTCGAGGGCCTTGCCGACTACCTCATCAAGTCGGGATACTAAATGTTATTTGTGTGTAAAGACTGGGCGGAATTATTTGTGAGGAGCGCGAGGGAACACTTTCTTCCCGTGAAGTGGATAGTCGATGGGGCTGTAACGAGAGAGAAGCGCCTTTGTTTTAGAGTACCGGGCAGTAAGCTTGAGTGGTCAGAGTCGAGGAGGACATGTTCCTTATCTGGCCAGAAATCGGTCAAACGAGTTTGTTTCTACACGATTCTGCATATAGGCAATCCAAGTGCCCTCCAGATCCTGTTGCCTATACGCATGTTCTTGAATATGACCACTAAACGTCAGTTAACTCGGCTTTCCATTACAACGGACTGTGTTCGCCTGATACGCCGTTCTGACTCCATCATAACAGATAGTACTTTTGTACATTCCTTAAAAAACACTCATCATGACTCTTCGTTTCATTAACGCCGATGCTGAGGATTTCAAACCGATATGATCCTCCTAAACTCCGCCTCTGGCACTTATCAAGACAATGTTGTTTTTCGAAGCAAGCATCTCACGTGTGATGCAATCGGTCCCCGTCTGAGTAGCCTAGGTTGACCGCCAGTCCTGACCCTAGGGGAACACTCCCAGAGCATCTAGACAGGAAGCTCGGCATTCCGTCTACCAAGACCTACCCTATCGACGAGCATACCAATGTACGGCCCCACGACAGGCAAGCCTCGCGCGAAGCCGGCAATTGTTCCCAAGAAGTCTCCAAACAGGATCACTATGCCGTACGCTTCCACGAGGAACCCGATAAAAGTCCACCTCATGAAGATGAGAATCAAGCCCAGGAAGAAGGCCGCCGTGCCCTTTGCTTTTTGCTTCCGGGCGAAGAAGAGGAGGGTCTTTTGAGGTCCGATGATGATTGTCAAGCCGATAAGAAAAAGGATCTGTTTCGTGCGTCGGTCGAGTTAGCAGTTGCTCGTTTCGTTCGTCGGGAGAAGAAGGGGGACTAGGAGGGTCGTCGTACATTTCCCATGGCAAGCCTGCAATGGCAGTTAGCAAAGGAGACCTATTGAACAAGACAAGAATCAAGACTTACATGGATCGATCAAAGAACAACATGACACCTCCTATGAGGAAGAAGCCTCCTGGAAGCAGCAAGCCAAAACGTCAGCCTCTACAGCTCGCGGTGCGCCGCAACTACATATAGACAGCAAGCGCCAGCGCATACCTACCGCCAGAGCAAAAGACCACTCCAATTTCTGTCGACAAAGGTCAGCATCGTCTATCTCTACCAATTCCTTCTATCGTTGCGCAGCGCTTCATCACCGACCCTCGGTCGTAACTCGCGTGCAGGGGTAGGCGTACTTTGAGTATCCGTCAACCACATCGACATCTTGGCGATTTGTATATAAGAGCGTTTTTGGTGTTCCTTTATCGACAAGAGGCAGAAACGAATTCAACGGTAACAGCGCAGGATAAAACTTTAATTGGGAGAGAAGGGAGAGAGGTTGCAGGAAGAGAAACTGGAGAGGCCAAATTACTGATTGAAATGTTTCTTTTTTTGCCCTTTTTCGTCACCACCTCAGTCAGCTTCCCTTCTCAAGGACACGTTCCAGGGGTGCATTGCCTTGTAAACGGCGATTGACAGGGCTCTGCCAAAGAGGGTTTAGGGGCTTGATTGACCTAATCTGCTATTGGCTACTTTGGGTTAAAGTGGGCGAGCTTGGAGTTCCTTTTGAAATTTTTGGGTGCGGAATTATAATCTGCATCTTTTCTCTCTTCATCTCACATTCTGGGGTTGGGAATGGCTCACGACAAGCGACTTCGAACTTTGCGATAAGCCAAATGACCGCTGCGTATAGTGTTCATCTGCCAGTAAGATATTGCGGCAATTATGGATATCAAAGATACAGTAACTCAGTAAGGAAACAAAGGCTATGTTCGATTCATTCTATCGAACAACTTGCTATACACGTCTCTTTTCCCTCATCGGATTATACCGTCAATTAATGACAGATGGATATCTTCATCTGTCCCTGCCGCGACGGCCAGCGGCGTATTTCGCCCTGGCAACTGAGAAACGTTTCTTCCCCATACGTTCTCGGTAGTCTGTCGACTTAGGCGGAGAAAAAAGTCCACGATCACGATTAAGCCGGAGCGTCAATTGCCATCCCTTTGCCGAGAGGCTTAGAGTGCATAGTTGGGGCTTGACTTTGTTGGTCGGACACTCCCGTTCGTACTGTAGTGGTATCTTTGTATAATGTGCATGTGTCTAGTAATTTCTCGCAGGACGGATAGTCGTCTATACTGCTTTCTCTTGCTGTTTGTAAATTTCATCATTTCGTTTCAAGGGATATATCGAGCCGTAAGAATATACGCTCACTTGAGGACCGTGTGAGCACCACGAGCCTCGAGGAATTGTTCAGCGACACTTTGAGGCAGCGTCCTGATGAGGCCAAACACTTCCTTGTTGTGATAGCGCAGTCGCGTCTTGGGGTCGAGGTAGGGAGCTGGAAGCCCCGTCACATCACAGTAGTGCTTGTTATGCGCGAGCGATGGCGCCGACTCAATATTGGTGTACGTGGCTGTAGGAGCCGATGCGGGGCCACCTGACGGCTTGAGGCTCTTCTCGAGCACGAGTTTAGACAGATTTCGCGATGCTTGTGCCAGGTTTGGGGGTTCTTTGCCGCTCTCCGTGGCAGGCGTGCTGGTACCGCTCGTCGAGAGTCCGTCGTCAGCTGGTGTGGCGATGCCGCTGGCGTCCATGGGCGTTCCCAGAGCGGAGGCTTCTCGTCGAGATGCATCTCCCATGATGGCCTTGAGATTCTTGTTTCGGCGCTGGTTGGGCTTCCAGTTCGAGCTGCGGAAGTTCTTGTGGATGGAGTGGATATCGAGCTTCTCTATAAGCTGCTGGTGGGCGATCTGCGCCTCAGTTGGAGCGGCCATCTTTGCTGTTTATTATGTGATGACTGGTATTCGATGAATTTTCAAGGACTAGGATTGGCTCAGAGATTGTCGTTACGAGTTTGATCAGCAATAGTATAGTTGATGTAGAGCTTGGTCGTCGCATGGACGCCATGAGCTATCGCGTTGTAGCCGACTCTGCCGTACTTGACCGCCTGCCAATAAGAGCTCTAACTAGGAGCGCTCCAAGAGATGCCCAAACTGGGTGTAAAGTAAACAGAGAACTCCACCACGCTCTTTGTCTTAACTATTCTCATACGAATAAATGCAACCATCTTGAAAATGGTAAGATTAACTAAACCTACAGCCTCAAATGTATTGATAAATCTTGTGTCTAATGCGCTGATATAGGAGAGTCCTCATGAGCATCAGCAGAACCTACTGCTCTCCCGTATCATCACCAACGTGGTATGTCCCGGCCAAGTTCACTACGCTTATGGAAAAGACTAACAATACGCAGGAGAAACTCAACGAAGCCGTTGTTGTTATGAACAAGAGCCTTCAGGTTTGTGAATACTGGTCCGTTTTCTGTTTACTGTACTAATAAGAGCTGTTGTAGGATATCAACATCCAAAACATGAACGTTGAGCTGGTCGCCCAGATGTTCAAGAACTACCAATCTAATGTTTTATTCCATCTTGAGGGTAAATTTTCTATTGAATGATTTTACGTACCTGCGGTAGCTGATGATTCTTGTTAGCGACGGATAACTTGAAACCCCCGAACTGAGCATTGAGATATATGTGTTGGCAAGACTGGGTTATTCTGTACTTATGACAGCGTATGATTATACATGAGTTAATGAACTTGGGTTGGCACCATTGTGTTAAAGAATAGGAACATTATTTCAGCTCTATCAGTTATGATATAGTGATGCTGGTGTTTATTGTTCAAACTTATAGTAACAGCAAGAGGAGTATGTTGTTCTAACAGCCGTGCCACTATTGAAAAATTACTTCTTAAGCATGAATCGTCTAATTCATGTTTTAAAGGAGTAGACTAATTTGCTATAGTAATGGTTGTTTGCATGTTGTTTGTATGTATCGCCGTGAGTGGATCCTTCGTCACTGCCCTTCATCAGCCTTGCAGCCTTGCAGCCTCGCAACCTTCGACCTTTAATAGCCAAGCTCCATCGTCTGTTGAGGCTGACACCAATTGGCCACCAATTTCAGGCATCGGAACCTTCCAGACTTTTTATTCCTTGCACCATGATTTCTGGTTTTCTTTCTTAATCTTTCGTCCTAACCGCCCGCTCCCCAATCATGGCTCCCTCAGCCGTCGGCGAGCCCGCCATCAAGGCGCCCGAACCAAAGACATATCCTCCCGCCAAGATCTTTCCCGTCAAGGAGACGCGATTCGAGACGTACATAGAACCTTCAAGCGATGGGCGGGAACGCGCAATGAAGCAGCGCGATAGCGCGGCCATCGTCATTGACAATGGTGAGCTTGGAGCGCAAGGGGCTTGCGACAGCTAGGAATTAACATCTATCTCCAGGATCCTCCGCCGTGCGCGCCGGTTGGTCTTTCGAATCGAAGCCGAGATTTAGTATTCCCCCGATTATGGCCAAGTATCGCGATCGAAAACTGGGCAAGACGTTTTCTTTCGCTGGATCCGACTGCTATGCCGACACGACCGCGCGTGGCCACATTCGAGGCGCTTTTGAGGCCGGTACTGGGATTGTTAGTAACTGGGATGTTATGGAACATGTGTTGGACTACATATTCCTCAAGTTGGGCATGAATGATGCGGATGGTAACATCGATGTGCCCATCGTCATGACAGAGGCCGTCGCCAATCTTCCGTACTCAAGGAAATGTAGGTTAAAGTGCCCATTCATACAAACTCTAGACTGACCTTCTTAGCCATGACTGAGATCATTTTCGAATGCTACGGCGCACCTTCAATAGCCTACGGAATCGACTCTCTCTTCTCATACAGACACAACAAGGGCAAGACAGGTCTTGTGGTCTCGTCGTCCTACACATCAACTCACGTAATTCCCGTTTATAATTCGAAAGCTTTACTTGGCCAGGCTACCCGATTGAATTGGGGAGGCTATCACAATGCCGAGTATCTCCTAAAATTGATCCGACTGAAATACCCGGCCTTCACTGGCAAGCTCAACGTTTCTCAAGCAGAGCACATGCTCCGGGACCATGGCTATGTCTCCCAGGACTACGATAACGAACTCAGTGGCTACCTCGACTGGACAGGGCTGGAGGATCGCGATGTTGTCATACAATACCCTTACACAGAAGAAGTGATTGTTCAAAAGAGCGAGGAGGAGCTGGCTCGGATAGCAGAGCGCAAGAAGGAGAGTGGGCGAAGACTACAAGAACAGGCAGCAAAGATGCGCCTAGAAAAGCTGATGAAGAAGGAACAGGATCTTGAGTACTACAAGAACCTTCAAAGACGCATCACTGATCAGACCAAGAAAGAGATTCGACGGCAGCTCGATAGCAACGACATTAAGGACGAAGCTCAGCTGGACAAGATCATAAGAGACTTGGAAAAGGCTATCAAGAAGGCCCGGACTAAGGATGTTGGTGGTGACCCAGAGGAAGAGCAAGAGCAGCCCAACTTCGACCTCCTTGATATTCCTGACGACCAGCTGGACGAAGCCCAGATCAAGCAGAAGCGACAACAACGTCTACTCAAGTCTAACCATGAAGCTCGCGCTCGCGCCAAGGCCGAGAAGGAAGCCGAGAAAGCGCGCATTGTCGAGGAAGAGCGTGCTGATACTGAGCGACGAGAGAACGACCTCGAGAACTGGCTCGATGAGAAGCGCCAGCGCCGCGCCGAGACGCTACAAAAGATGAAAGAGCGCGAGCGTCTAAAACAGGATCTCGGTAACCGCAAATCTCTCGCATCCCAGATCCGCATGAAGAGCATCGCCAACCTCGCCTCTGACAACCCTACCAAGAAGCGACGACGCGGCGGCGATGATGATAACTTTGGTGCCAACGACGATGACTGGGGCGTGTATCGCCAGATTGCCGTGGGAGATAACAGTGACGATGAGCAGGAGGAGGAAGATCTCAACTCGACGCTCAAGTCTTTAGAACAGGACCTTTTGCGCTATGATCCCGACTTTGACTACGAGCACACCCACGAGGCCCAGTCCGACTGGTCAAAATCCCTCCTGCATGCTTTTGCTCGAGGCCCCCGACCTTTCGACCCATCCTCGCAAGCCGAACTCAACCAGATCCATCTCAACGTCGAGCGCATCCGCGTGCCAGAGGTAGTCTTCCGCCCATCCATTGCTGGTGTCGATCAATCAGGCATTGTCGAGATCGCTGGCGACATCCTCAACCAGCGTCTTGGTAACATGCCCAATCGCGACGACTTTTTGCGCGATATCTTCCTGACGGGCGGCAACACCCTGTTCAAGAACTTTGACGGTCGCATGCGTGACGGCTTGCGCTCTCTCTTGCCCGCCAACGCGCCCTTGACTGTGCGCCGTGCCGAGGATGCCTTGCTTGATGCTTGGAAGGGCGCCGCTGGCTGGGTGGGAACGCCTGCTTGGAAGACGGCCAAGGTTTCCAGAGAGGAATACCTGGAAAAGGGAGCGGAGTATATCAAGGTATGTCTTGTGCAATCATCCCGTGCTAATATTGAGCCTTTGCTAACTAGTTATACCAGGAACACGATATGGGCAACTCGTATGCTTAGATTGTGCAATGTTGATGGGGACAAGGAGTCAAAAGCGGGTGGGTTCATGTAAGGTAGATCGGGTCATTATTATAGTTTTTACACTGCGTTAATCCAGGGTTTCTTGTTCTTAGCCATCAGAGAATGTACCGCTGTGGCTAGCCAAACCCACGTACAGTTTCGTCTATAAAACACGGCCATAGTCGAAAGCAATCCGGACAGTAGGCTGTCATATACGCCCCCTGTTTAACTAATGATGCAAGCCAGCTGAGCCAGACAACCTCTCGTTCCTGAAAGATGATCCATGTTCATAAAGGCCTAGGTAAATAAGTAACAGGGTGTAAGCGACGCCGCAGGCTTGCAAAGGCAATACATAACCCCACAAGATCAATGGTCACTCGCTATAAACTAACATGAACAAACGAATCCGCAACGCCTCTCTCTTATATAAACATTGATCTCCACAATATTGTCCTCAACGCCATAGTAACAGTATATTTCTCCAACAGGCACATGGATATCATGCGGTTAGACCGCTGGTGGTTGTGCTGGTGGTTCCTCGGAGCGTTGTAAGTGTTTGTTGATTTCATCGGCAGTCCTTGTGTCTTCAGCACCAGGCTCAGGCTTGAATTGTGCAGTAGGATATTGCTGTCGTTCAGCCATCACAGCCTGCGCAACAGCTTCCAGAGGGGTACCCGCAGCTGGATTGCTAGGCGCTGGTTCGGGGGCACTGGTAGCGGGAGTCGAGCTTGGTTGTGGCGCAGGTTGCGCAGGTTGAGACAGGTTTACGTTTGGAGGAGGCGGGGGGTATTCGCCTGACACATCAAACAACCGTGATTGTAAGTGGAGGACATATTCTCGAAGCGCGTAATTCTCCGACTGCATTGATTTGAAAGATTGCTCCATTTCCATGTACTCGCGTACCTGTTGCTCAAGTTTCTTGATGTAACCTTCTTTTCGTTGCCGGAAAGCTCTCTGTGGAGATGGTGTTAGTTAAAGGGCTCAGTCGACAGTAATCCAAATATTCCAATTGACCAGCCAGCATTTCTGTACTTACTTGGGCGGCTCGGTTTTGTGCTGCGCGCTTCGACTGGGATAGCTCCCGCTTTGCTTTGCGACCATCGCCGGAATGATCGTCTGGCTGTACGGGCGGCGGGGGTGCAGGGGCAATTGGAGCGGTAGATGGGCCAGCAGATGCACCTGGACTGTGGCCAGACGGGGGCACGATAGGCATCATATTTGCGGTAGGCGCGTGGTTGACTCGGGCGCGAAGTTCAGGATGAATGTGAGCTTCAACTTCGCTCTTGGCGGCTATAGCTCGGTTTTGGTCTTGAGGGGGAGGAGGGGACAAATGATCGAATCCATTCGACGGCCGCGCAGGAGCGGGCTGTAATGGCTGATGGCGATGATCGCGAGCGCCAGGAGGAGTCGGCGAAGATGAGCCTGTCGCGTCGTGGTTCTTGAGGAGCTCGAGCTGTGCGCGCAGATGCTGCTCTACTTGGAGGGGTCGGTGTTAGCGAATGCGCGTGGCAGCAACTTTGAAACGTAATTGAACCAAACGCGAAGCCGAGAAGGCCGAAAACGAGTATTGGATTCAACTGTTGAAGCTCTAAAGCACCTGTGTAATGACATGCGCGAGGGGCGCGACAGGGATAGCAGTATTTGAGTGTTAAAAGGTGCAAGGAGCTCTATGAGTGTGTCGCAAAGGGCCAAGGCCGAGGTCAAGTGAACAGACAATGAATGTATGACGTTCAGAACAGGAAATAAGACGCGCTCGACAGGAAAATCGACCGACAGAACAAGACAAGCCAAGAAGGGTAAATAGAAAGAAGAGTTGCCTTGACTAACCTTGATTATTGGAGCCGCTGGCTGAGGAGTTCTGCATGCTTGAGCTCTGGGGGAGGAGAGTCTGACTCAGCATTCAAGTAGTAGTGACCCAGGGCGATGATTATTACTACGAAGGGGGGCGGGCAGACGAGACGCTGCGCTGACTGACGGAGGAGGAGGCCAGGCGATGACTGTTCAAGGGCGGGAGGGATTATGTAACCCGTGTCGTAAAATGGCGTGGCTGGGCCGCGTAGCGTAGCGTAGGATGGATGGGGCTTGTTCTCTCCTTCGGTTAGCCTAAGCCCAAGCTGCCTTGCTTCTGTTTCGGCGAGTTTGATGGTTGCTGCTGTTGTTACTGCTCAAGATGCCGGGCGGAACTCGGAGCCTTCTGTCTGCCAGGATCAACTCAACTCTTTTGCTCACTGGAATGAAGCGAGCGTAGAGACTGTGACGATAAGTTGTGCGGCTGGTGCGGTCAGACCAAAAGGTAAGCGAATCGTTATTGTTTCTTTCTGTAAATATCTCAGGTTGTTCTCCTCTGCTGTATCCGTAATGTGATCTCTCTTTGAAGCCTCAACTGCAGCCAACCAACAGAGACGCGTAACTTGAGCGCACGCTGTCAGCTGAAATCGAGACGCAATCACCTCAAATGCCAAAATGTAATGCCTGATTCTTTTTCTTGTCTTTCTTCTCGATCTTGTTCTATTTCATACAAGCCTCGTTACGGCTGGCGGGACGCAATAAACGACGGGCCGTTAAGATCAATGGGAATTGCTGACTGATGATGAGGGGGTGTGGTGTTGATGCAAATAGGGAGAAAATTTGTAAGCAATATTTTTCTCCAATAAAACAGGAAGGAGGAAGGAGCTAGGACCACCCCCACCTGCCTGCCACACCTACCTGCCTGTGCCTGCAACTTGCTCATCCAGACTTTTGCGAAACAATTATCCCGATGTGGAAATCTCAGGCTTTGAATGTTATGGGTGTTTTCGATCTGACATCGCTTATAAGCAGCAGATATGACCTTGAATCTCGCTGCAGAGTTATGCATACCTACCTAGGTAATCACAATTCGATGTCATGTACTAGGCTCAAAGTTATCAGGTCTAGATCTCTTATTGGTGACGAGAACTATCGATGCAACCCTAATAAATCCATGAAAGATTGCCGACGCTTGATGGTTTCGCCTTGTATACCTGTTTAGAGCCTTCTTCGGCTTTAACTTGATTCCTGGAGCCCAGACTCCGTTCTCTTAAAAGCCTGTCTATCTAGGTACATGAATATTATCAACTCAGTCCGAGCCTGTGAGCTTTCTCATCTTATAAAATACATACGTACTATGAAGTAGATCAGTTCCATCTTGCGCCCTGACCCATGTTCAATATCATTTGAAAATCTATTCCAATCTCCGACTTCTTCCTTCAACTGTTGCGTAGAGCCTCGGACTGGAGAACAGGCCTGTTTCGCTAAGTAGAGCCAATGATTTTGGGGCTTCTTCCGAGCATTCCGGAAGTGTGCAAATATACGTACGATAGTGTCCGACTCGATCAACAGACGAGTAACTTGCAGAAGTAAACAGCCGAAAGTCTTCAATGAATATGTATATTTTAGCCGTCTTAGGCGCTTGTCAATGATTATCCATTGAGGGTGTGTAACAATTATTCTCTCTTTATGAATTAGTAAAAAGGTACCATGCCACTATTAGCCAGAGATTTCTTATGTCTGTTCTTGTTCTTGGAATGGATGGAAGCTGTCGTATCTCCCATACAAATAGCAGCTCTAGCACTTCAAGACATCGTAACCAAACAATTAATTCCCTCTCATGTTATTGATTCGTTTCATTTTGCTGCTAGAATCAGTATATAGAAGCAGGATCTTATGCTTGTTAGTTTAAGGGTCCAGCCAACCTTGTATGTTCGTGGGTACAGGACTTTCAACCAGAAGATGGCAGTACCGCATGTACCCTTGATCTTCGCCTCTCACTTGTTTTGCCTCTGATGATTGTATTTCTCTCAGCCTCATCCTCCTCCTCACACCAGTACCACTAACAACAACAACCTTCTCTCCTCCTGCGATGCCCCTCCTTCGTCCCTCGTCTCGCATTCCCTCTCTCTTCCGCTTTGCCTCAACCATGACTCAGCCACGATTCTCCGCCGGCACTGACGCCGTAAGCGTGACGCCCGCTCTTAAGGCTCTGCTCACATCTGAGGGAGGACGATGGACGCTCACCAAGGAGGGCGCAGCTTTAGAGAGGCAGTTCAAGTTTAAGACTTTTGCAAAGACATGGGTAAGAGTTTTTTATTTTAGCTATGAGATCCTGATCACAAGTGAAGGCTGGGTCATAAGTTGGTGAAGACATGCGAGAACTAATTCTATTTCAGGATTTCATGACGGGAGTAGCTCTTCAATGCAAGATTAAGAATCATCATCCTGAATGGTCTAATGCAAGTCCTTGTACTCTACTCCAGTAACTACATTCGCTAACTATATCTAACTAAGGTCTACAACACCACTTTCATGCGCTGGACAACACACAACCCAGCCGGCCTCTCAGACAAGGACATCGATATGGCTGCCAAATGTGACGCTCTAGCAGCGCAACTAGGCGAGCTGCCCCCGGAGCCGGAGACGGTGGCTGCGGCCGAGATGGAGGACCAGAGCTGTGTAATCCGGGGGTTGGCGGATCGGGCTGCTGGGGCGGCTGGAGACTGCTGCACGCCCAAGAGCAAATGATGTCCATGAAGCCGACATGATGACCCAAGTGTGCATATAGTGTAGATGAGATCATGGCTACATATTGTTATAAGCCCGGTCGCTAAGAGCGACGTAGTTCTAGGTCTCCTAATGTCAGTGTTCAGGTCATCCAGGTACGGGAAAACCAGTCAAGTTTCAACGAACGATGTAAAATATTAAAAAAGTCTAAAGCCTCTCCAGGGCAAGGTTTTTGTATGTACAAGCGTAAAAAGTCATTCTTAGTCCACGCCCCGAACGCCATGCGAATGCTCGAGTCGCGAGTCTAGCGACAGAGACGATGTATGCTCGCTGAGCGAACAGTCTAAGTCTTCATCATGATCAACACCCCTCTCGTGTTTTCTTTTTTCTTCAGTCGTGAAACTCCTGGCCCAGTCGGAGCCGTTTCGCCGCAATCGATTGTGTGTCGTCCAGCCAGGTTTCTCCAAAGCCCTTTATTGCTGCTTCTGAGCCTTGATGGCAGCGAGCTTCCTCTCGCGGCGCTTCTTGTGAGCCTCAGCACCAGCCTCGGTGTCCAGGCAGTAGTCCCACCAGCGGAAGCTGGAGGCGTAGTTTCCAATAAACTTCTCGTGGTGAAGATCGTGGTGCTCGGCGCCAGCCCAGACGGGGAGGAAGTGGCGCAGACTCCAGGGGAAGTCGTAGCCGCTGTGGGCGTCGATGGCCTGGAAAAGACGGAGGGTAATCCAGGCGTACATGGTGAAGAGATGGAGCTCGCCAGTGATAGCGAGAAGAATGACGGGGCTGCCAACAACACCGATACCGAGAAGAGCGGTTTCGATAGGCGAGGCGTATTCAGCGGCGAGACCGAAAGGAGCAGAGTAAGTGTGGTGCATCTTGTGAATCGCCTTGTACAGAGGACCGTAATGCAGAGCTCGGTGGAACCAGTAGTGCCAGGCATCCTCCATAATAAAGCAGATGACGATCTGGAGAGCCATCTTCCAAACGGGAGGGAAAGGTACACCGTAGTCCATACCGAGGTATGTTGCGATAGGGTGAAAGAACCAGATCTGAGGAAGCTCGGCGGTGAAGTGGCTGACGAGAACAATGGCGGCGCAATCCCACTGTTCCTTAAGGGTGGGAACCTTTTGCTTTTGAATTCTGTATTTGTTGAAGAAGGGGATGAAGTCCATCATCATGTAGGGAATGCAGCGGCCGAAGTAGACGAGCTCGTGCAGGACGAAGCTCATGATGCCAGTCGCGAGGGTGTCGTTCTGCATCCAGAGGTACCAAGCCTGATTCGAGTGTTAGTATCGCTGTCTCTTGAGTTCGCACCGCGGCGCAAGGGATTGGGTTCGACATACGGCCCAGAGTTTCTCGATAATGTTGAGCTGGACATTGTACTTGGAGACCTCCTCGAGGACAACAAAGTAGTCCTTGGTTTGGTTAAAGGACGCGAAAGTGGTCGCATTTCTGTAAAATCTCAAGGTTAGAAAACGATGTTCGAAGCATTGGCGCATTTCGAATGGCGATATCAAGGAGGAAAGTATACTCACAGCGCATCCATGGTGAAGGTAAACTCGGGGCAAACTAGAGTAAAGAAGGACCTTATAATTATAGGAGAAAGGACACCAACAAACACCAGGTCAAGTCAAGAGTCGTCCAGGAAGGCGGCCCTTGTAGGAAAGAAAGGTAGACGATGGTGATGGCGAAAGTGAAAAGGAGACAGGCAGCGGCTGTTGGGGAGGTTTTATCATTTCCTCGATCGCCCAGAGAATCCAAAGGGGGGTCCCATCTAAAATGGTGGGCAGCGGGCCTTGGCTTGGCCACATTCACTAACGGAGATTTGCACGCTCTGCAGCAGAGCTTGCGCAGCAAAATTGCATGCAAATTTACATTTTTCACACGCATCTACAGCCTGAAATGGCAACACAAAACCTTGAGCCCAGTGACAGCTAGCCACTTAGAACACAGGACCCCTGGGCTTGCTTGGGCCGTGCATGCGATCCCCAATTGTGCCTTAGCAGATGGCAGCGAGAAATGGTTCCAGAATGAGGCCACTATCAAATTGTCCTTCCGGCATCCGAGTCCAGTTGACCAGTCAAAGTGTAGATATTTCGGTTTGATATTGTCACCGCTCTCAAGAAATCGTATGTAAACTTATCTATTTTACGGGGATCTCACGGGAATTTTAAGGAACCGTACTCGGACCATTTCAGACGGGGAGTCCCTGAAAGAGATGTGTTGTTTTCTTGCTGGTCAAGGGTCTCTTGAGCTCTGGAGCTGCCATTGAAAGCGGTGAAGATCCGAATCAGAGCCAATTTAGCGACCGCCACGACGGTTGATTGGTCCCTTTTAAAGTGTCTTTTCTCCAGATAGAATTGATCTAGAATTCATCGAGTAAATCGAGAATACAAAGAGCTAGAACTCATGTCTCAATCCTCCAAGACCCTTGTCGTTGGCAAATGTCTTTCCCCATTATAACAGTATGACTTTTACATTTAACGCGTCCTGTATGGATCAAGTGGCAACGTGCTGCAAAGTCTAGGATCTCATTAACAATTCAGCGGACAAGTCCCTGAAATCTCCATCCGGGACGGCGCTCTCCCGGACGTGAAAAGTGGTATGTTTCTGGCACCGGGATTTTGGAAGCGGCAGGTCTTGATAGCCAGATACCCGCATCTTGGCCATCGATCGCGCCAGGGGCAAAGTATCAGATTATCATATCCGATGCGTCGGGTCGACACCCCTTACACAAAGCATGATCTCATGAGGTGTGGTGCGTGAGAGTCTGTGCTCTTTTTCGTTTTCGGCTTTCGATTAGAAACATTGCCCGTCTTCTACGCCTCTCCCGCTCGCCTTCTCTTCGCATGATTGATATTATTCACATGCATATTCTCATCCACCCAATTGAACTCGAAGCAATTGAAACTCATCCCAATTTACACAAGTTGCAGGATCAGGTGTCATAGTCATGTCCTGTTGTTAGATGAACCACTTAGAGATACTAATTCGGGCTTAGCGCTCGCGTACTCGGGGAGCTGCGTCTACTAGTAGTAGCTGCAGGCAAGTTACAGAAACGAATACGAGCCATGTATCTACCTACCACCTATCTGATGTCGCCGTCTAAAACTGATTCTAATCCAATACCTAGGTCTCGGACTCTAGGTTAACCTCAACATTTATACTCCATAGAATGTAAGTAGATAACCAATAGTTTAGATTGAAGGATAAGCGCCTAAAGTCCTTTCATAGGTACTTTATATGTTTCAAACGAGTACTTAGGTATTGATTGAGCATGCAGAAATCGTCAGCATCAATTGCCTCTATGAATCACAAGATCAATCACATAGAAAATCCAATATGATGATAAGTATCCGGCTCGAAAACAACGATTATTGCGTATGGCATTCTCTAACACGCGATTGGGTCATGAGCGGTGGTAAGATTAGTAGGATACCGTTTCGAGACGTGCCCAAAATCCGAATACGAATAAGTCATACCAAGCAACCACAACCCACCAACTCCACACCTTCTCTTCGTGCTGTGCTTTGAGACGTCACCACTTGCGGCTAGAGTTGGAATTGTTCTTCCAAATACAGTGCCATCAATCGCTGCGAAGATACCGGGTGCCAGCCTTGTCACGAATCAACGTGAGTTCAATCCGCGTCTTCTCTTGTGATAGCCAACAGTTTGGCCATTTTGTGGCGGACTTGACCGTGTGGTATGATGCAATAGCCGCTTCGCCACAGCCATTCTGATCTCGCATCGCATTCGTGTTTGGAGCTTGCCCAAGCTCAAGCTCAAGCTCAAGCTTACACTCAGCACTCACAGCAGCTCTCAAGGCTTGCTCCGAGCCCCCGTGATACGGCGCTCTTCCTCCGGCCGAAAACCATCTGCTATTGCCGCCGCCGCCGGGTTGCCTGCCCGGGGTCGTCTGCCGAGCTCTCTATTGTCTCCCCGGAGCTACCATATCCCGGTTGATCCACCTAGAGTTGCTTCTGCTCTTGTGAGCTGTTGCTGGCTGATGCTGTGCTTCCCCGCCGGCCATCCTCGTTACTATCAGATCCGAACAAGCTCATCCTTGGTCTTACCATGACGCTTGTCTCCGAGTTCGTCCACCATACATCTTATATTACCTAAGTTCATCAAGTCACTGACTCTGCGTCTAGTCAAGTACGGCGGCTTGATGCCTACCTCGACCGCCTCCCGGTCTTATCCGAGGAAGTCTCTGAGGATGAGCATGGAGAGGCCGAAGAGCATGGCTTTGTTGTAGCTAACGCCTTTTCAACCCCTCGTCTCGACCATTTGCTTCGCATCATCAAGTCTCTCAGCACCACATCGTCCTCGCAACCCCTGCTCCCGGCATGGCGTATCCGGTTTCTTCTTTCCTCATCCGACATCCCTGCATCTGCCGACCTTTTCGCGAGAGAAACTCAACCCCATGATGCCAAGAGTCCCTACGAGATTGAACTCGAGTGGTTACTCGTAAGCAAAGCTACTATTCAGCTTCATGGTCTTATCCTCAACACGCTTTTGGATCAAATCATTCCTCTCAATGATGACATTTGGTACTGGGATGATGTTCTGGGCTCGTATTCATATAGCAGTCTCTATGCTATCCAGACATCACCCCTGCGTTTGTTGGCATGGTCTCAAGATGTCTACACTGCGACAAAACTGCGTGTCCAGGCAGGCTCTCTTCAACATGCCCCTGGGGAGATTGTAGATTCCACGGCATCGAGTCTATCGCAGCAATGGTCTCAATTCTACGGTATTGTGCAAGATAGCATTCGGGAACGGTCATTTGCCAACATTCAACGGAGGGTCTTGTCGCCTGTTGCTTTCAGTCGTGCCGAAGCTCGACGCAAACAGGCACAACTCAGGAAACTACGGGAAATCACAGCAAGTGGTCTTGGTGTATTGATGGACGAGGGCTTACAGTTTGGACATGACGACGATAAGACTGAGCTTCAGGACCACCACGATCTTAAGGGCGTTGTTGAGCGCAGCGTTGCTCTTATCGACATGGTTCTCAAGGAGGTTTCCAATCTTGACGTTAACATCGGCGATTTTGAGGACAAAGTTTTCGCTGGCGTCGAAGAGGATCCTGAGCTATCCGTTCATGTTGAGGATACCAACGCTACAGATCGACCCGCCATCCTTGCCCGGCGACTACTCAACATCATGGATGCGTCTCTTCCCGAGCACCTTACTGCCATGCGTAATCTGGTAAAGGACAATGGTCGACCTGCCCCTCTCATCCGTTACTGGCTCCCTGCAACCGTCGGTCTTTTTTCTTCGACAACTATCTTGCGTATTCTGGTCAACCGAAAGGCTGATATTATCGAGTGGTTTATGGGCATCGGCGTTACTGTCCGCGATTTTTGGTTCAACTGGGTTGTAGAGCCGACGTCCAAGATTATTTCGACTATTCGACACGACAAGACGAGTGAGATTGCCATCATGAGTAGGGACAGCCTCAAGGCCGATCGTGAGAGCCTTGAGCGTATGGTGGTTGACTTTGCCCTCGACAAGCCGCACTTTGCCAACGAAACCGGAAGCACCCTCACTGATAGCCAAGTCGCCGAAATCCGCACAAAGGTTGCTGAGGGCGATGTAACCCCTGTGTTGCGAGCGTTTGAGCAGGACCTCCGAAGCCCTTTTATGGGCACTATCCGCGGAGACCTCGTTCGATCCCTTCTCATCCAAGTTCAGAAGACAAAAGTTGACCTTGAGGTTGCCATGACTGGCATCGACTCGCTTCTTAAGAGCCAGGAATTGGTCTTTGGTTTTGTCGGTCTTACTCCTGGTGTTCTCGTCTCATACAGCATCCTGCAATACCTTCGCGGTACCTTTGGCAGCCGTACTGGCCAGCGTCAAACCCGCAAGGCAGGCCAGGCCGTCCGTGTTCTCCGCAACGTCGACCGCATCCTATCTGAGGCCCGACCTACGGAGACTAACCTCCTTTCGTACAAGGACCACGGTCTGTTGCTTTGCGAAGTTCACGTTCTGCGGGACCTCGTCGACAAGCTTATGCCCCGCGAGATTGCCAGGGAGTTTCTTGAGGACCTCGATGACCTATCCAACATGAAGGGTATTCAACTGCAGACCAGGGCATTGGAGCGCATTCGATGGGCTTATGCTAGATGGTTGAAGTAAATCAGGTTTGATCAAAGGGCGTTCATTGCCGGGCCAGGCGACATATATACTAGCCCTACGGGGCGGGTAGAAACAGCACAATGTACTTCATACACATGACTAGATTGCATAAATGAGCGACGAGTAGATGTATATCACACATTCTCTTACGATTATTGAATCTTCATCAAAGCTCTTGGGTCGTGTGATTATTTCTGTGGAATTACAAGTTAAACGTGACTCAAGGTATATGTCCATGATTAAGTGCAGCAAGTTGATAACGAGAGCCGCGTACATGTATTCGATGCTTCCCGTAAACACTTTTGGTAATTATAAATATGGTCAAAACCTGCTCAAGTGCGTACTAAACCCTGCGACCTGCACTTTTTGGGTATCCGTACAACTGACAACTTCCCTCCCTTTGTAAACCACAACGCCTTACGCCCGCCATATACATGCCTTGTTCTATCCCAAAAGCCTGGATACGTCGGCCACGCGTGTGTTTTCACGCTTCTTGCTGCGGGCATCCTTCTCCCGGAATGCCTTGGTAACAAGCTCTCGCTTCTCGCTCTGCACATCGAGGACACGCTCCTCAACAGACCCTTCCATGACGAGGCGAAAGATGGTCGTCTCGCGCGTCTGGCCGAGACGGTGGACACGGTCGATGGCTTGGTCTTCGATGGCAGGTGCCCACCCTGTGAGATGTTAGATGCTGCGAACTGAAGGACAGAGTTGTTCGCTTGAAAAGGAGACTTACAGCTGTCACTGAGGATAACGGTGTCAGCGGCGACGAGGTTGAGTCCGACACTGCACACAGCCAGACTTGCAAGCATCACGCGCGTGTTGGGGTCGTTGTCGAAAGCATCGATGGCGCTGTCGCGCTTATCCGCCTTCATGCTGCCGTCGATGCGAGTGTAGCCAATCCCCTCAGCTTTGAATTGCACCTCGACAATATTGAGGAACGATGTCCACTGGGAAAATACGACAACCTTGGATCCCTCCTTGCGCACCGTCGCCTTGAGGATCTGCAGCATCGCCTCGGTCTTTGAGCTCTGCGACTCGGCATCAAAGCTGGCCACGTCGCCGCCGTCGTCCTCGGGGGCTGGCTCGAGGAGGCCGGTTTCATCGAGTTTGTTGCGGCAGAGGGGACACTTGTGCTGGAGGTGTATGGCGCGCTGGATGCAGTTTCTGCAGAAGACATGCTTACATGTTGTTATGACGGGTTCTGTTGGAGTGTCGTAGCAGATAGCGCAGTCTTCCTGGCTTTCGATGTAGAGGCGCAGTACGTCTTGGAGGAGGGCGCGGTTCTTGCCGTTGAGGGGCACGATTTCGTGCTCGTCGAGGAGGTTGAGGATGTCGCTGACGCGTTCTTTGCAGAGGGTCCAGTGATTGCATCTAGATGGGTTAGTAAAGTCAGACTGAATAAAGACCAAAACTTACACTTGGCGAAGGCGAAGGAGTCTCTCGAGTACGTTCTGGAAACGCCCCTTTTGTGCTGTTTTGGACCCTGCCTGCCACTGTTCGAGCTCACCTCTGGCCTCATCCCTATACTATGGTCAGTGGTCAATGTCAATGCATGTCATTATTGGAAACTTACAACAAAGCATCGTACTTGCGCTTCTCGTCCTCGCGGAACGGAATCTTGTGGACGTACTCCTTCTTGGCGGGCAACTTGAGGTCCACAAACTTCATGTCCTTCTTTCGACGCAGACAAAGGCCATGCATGAGTGCCTGGAGAAGCTTTTCGCCTGCAGCATCCCCCGAGCCAAGTCTACGAGTGATTTTGGCGTTGAAGATCTCGGGCTGCTCGACGCCTCCGGTGATGTGAAGGAATTTGACAAGCGAGTGCAGGTCTTTGACCGAGTTTACGCTGTAGTATGTTAGTCACCGTTTAGCAAGGTCGTTCAGGGTTAGAGCTTACATGGGAGTTCCTGTCAAGACCCATCGAGACTCGGCATTGATCTCACAGGCAGCCTGGGCCACCTTTGTTCTGGCATTTCGAATGGTGTGGCCTTCGTCGAGAACCACTCGACGCCACTTGATGCGTTCTGAGGTCAAAGCCCGGGATACGCCTTGGTCGCGCTCTCTAGCAAGTCTACCGTAGCTGGTGATGACAACGTCGTATTTGGCAAGTCGCTCTGCACTCATCTTCTCGCCACCGTGGTAGATGAGTACACTGGGCTGCTTGTCTGGGAGGACGTGGCGCTTGATCTGCGAGTTCCAGTTGCTCATGACGCTGACGGGTGCAACGATAAGAGTTGGGCCTTTGCCGCCGGTGAGAATCAAGCTGATGATCTGGAGGGTCTTGCCGAGACCCATGTCATCGGCAAGGATACCGCCAGAGAGCAGCTTTGGGATCGTGGATGTGACAAACCCGGAGGCAATGTTCCAGCAACGGCCCTGAGAATCCCGTCGCCAGAGCTGCACAACATCGTCGGAGCCTTTGGCTGGGAACTCGGGCTTCTCTTTGGAAGCCATCCAAGCCAGACCCTACAATAAGTTAGTGAAGCTCAGCACATATTTCGTAAAGAGGCATACCTGAAGCTGGTAGGGCAAAAGCTGCGCCTTGAGCTGTTCAGGCTGATCGGCCTTTGGCAACTTCTTGAGCTGCTCCTCGCCAATAGCGAGCGACTTGATAGCATCTCCGTCTTTGCGCATCTCAACCGCCTCACTCTTCTCGAGGACATTCTCCATGGTGACTTCTGGCTTCTGGGGTACAACGGGCTCCGAGCCAACTCCATGGGTCGAACTGCCATTCATCAAGCCAATCGCAACCTTGCTACGGGCATCGGCTTCCTTTCTAGTGTTCTTCAGCTCCGTAGCCTTGACCAGCCTGTCCTTTTTGAGGGAGTTCTCGATCCTGACGCGCTCCTGGGGGTCGCTAAGCCCGTAGAAGAAGAGTCTGACGGGACAGTCGTAGAAGCCCTTTTCGCCCGTGAGCTGGGCTTCGAGCACAACATCACCGCGATCCTGAGGGTCAAATCAGTCGTGGAGTTGTTGAACGGTATTGGACAGCGTCTTGTCTTACCACATATGGGGCGATTTTCTCCACAATCTTCCGGGGGAGATGGCCGATCTGATCACCGACAACGTTGTCCACCCGAATGGCGTTTGAGTCGTACTGTCAAAGGTCAGACGCTGGGTTCCTGCCTCAAGACCAGGCCATGTCGCGGGGTTCAAAGTGAGAGATGAGACCACTTGGAGTAGTACAAACCTGATTGTTGGGTTCTCGTCTGCAGAGAACGGCTTCTGTGTATTTGTGAGTCTTGAGTGTGCGATGATGAAGGAGCAGGATAACTTACCACCTGGCGATGCATAGCCTCTATAGTATCTCACGCCGACAATCTTTCCTTCTATAACGTATTAGAACGAGCAATAGTGTGAGATGTATGCAACGCACCAAATGTCCCGTAGAATTCTATAGGAGGGCCTTCATCATCTTGAGTTAAGTCAAGGTATTCGGGGTCAGCAGTAGACGACGGTACGGCCTGAGATGAAGGATTTCCATAGATGCTTGTTCCTCCTTGCCCAGGGTAGAATGATGGTGCTCTAGATTGAGGTTGGCGACCGTTCGCCCGCGCGGGCCGCTTTTGACGCGTCTCACTTTCATCATCATCGCCTGTGAGGTCGACGAAGTCGTAAGCGCGTTTTTTGGCTCTAGGCATTTTGACGATGCCAGAAAAAAAAAAAAAATGATGGGTGTTCGCAAGAGGAGGATCAAGATTTCTTTTCTGTTCTTTTTTCGAATCGCAATTACGCGTGCACTTCCTTCATCTTCACTGTAAGTTGGGCGGGCGTTGATCTCGCCTCACAGAATTGCTTCTTTGAGTCGGTAGCGGATCAACGTTATAGCCCGAAGTATAAGGTTCAACAAGGAGTATTAAAGTGTTTACAAGATTGAAATGAACAAAATTTTTAAATGTCAATCGATATGTGGTAGTTTTTAGTAGATTGCTCATGAATTTTATTTCCTGGAGCAGCAAACACGGCAGGGGGGTCAGCAGTTTGCCATTCTGCCTATACCTGCACCAACACAATAAGACGGTACGATATGATTCACGAAACTCTTGTCTTATTTTCCACCTGCAGTCACAACAACTGCCGATATATACCTCCACAACGCATACAAGTGGCACAGCTGAGTGATGCTACGGTAACTCACCGAGAATTATCGAATTTGATAGTTCATATTCCCTTACGATCGGTATCGGCTATACTTACCCTAGCAAAGTTTATCCAGGCAGAGGACCACAATAAAACCTGGGAATGACAGGGCATTTATCACCGCTATACCTTTATACTTGCCTCAGATATGCCAGTAAGTGACTCGAGTATGTGATCCAAGTAATAATGATCTTCTGAGCGAGTGTCGATTTAAGATGCGAAAAACATTAAAGTAAGCAGCAAAGAATCGTTATTATCCAAGCTATCAAGATTTTATATATGCCAGTCCAAGATTAAAAGCAAGGAAATCCATCAGTCGACACCCTGATTCACCTCGAAAGGCTTCCATCTTGCCTGCCCGTCAATCATCGTTGGGCTTTGTCAGGACGTTCACTATTCTCGTTATATCATCACATGGCCACTAGCCGTTTCCTTGCCTTGCGACCAACCACCAAATATGGCTCCAGAGCTCAAATACAGCGAGCGAGTCGCCGTCTAGTAGAGACCCAGAACAATGTCACCTTTGACACGGGCAGTCAGGTGAACTTCAGCCTCGAGATCAAGCTTGATGCCGACGAGGAGAGCAGCCGACTTTTGAGCACCGTTCTCGTCGGTGGCGCCCTTAAGGAGTTGACCTGCAGCTCCTGTGAGTAGAGGACGAGAAAGGACAGGCATAAAACTTACCGGCGGGCTGGGAGAGACCGGTGGAGGTGGGCAGAGGAACAACAAACTGCTGCTTCTGGCCGCGGCGGCCACCACGAGCCTGGCCGTCAGACTCAGAGTCAGAGGCGTAGGCGGGCTTGGACAGGCTGTTCATGATTTGCGTTGTTAGCGATCGCTTCAAGCTCAATCGACGAGTGTCCTTACGCAGTGGTAGCAGCGGGAGCACGAGCAGGAGGGGCAGGAGAAAGGGTGGGAGGTTGGCAAGGGGAGAGTCAGTGG
>JAJJWM010000419.1:0-21435 GCA_021655865.1 Fusarium guadeloupense
AAAGGATCTATTAAGGTTAGAGTTTTTAAAGAGATATTAGATAAATATATAGAATAGAGTTAATACCTAAAGTTAAAAAAACTTTAATATTAAAGGATAATAGACTTGATTAATTATAGCTATTTAATTAAATATATAATATAAGAATCTAAAATTATAAAGTTAATTGCTTATATAAGGATAAACCTATTAGTCTTAACTATAATTTTAATAGGGAATATTAGATGCTTATATTAAGCTTATATATAACCCTTTATATATTAGCATTATAAACGCCTTATAATTGTTATCCGTTATGTAATAAGATAAGGACAATAGGGTTACTATAGGCAGTAAATCTATTACATACTTTACTGCTATGTTTTATAGTAATCCTAAAGGTAAGTAAAGGAGATTGTATTAAGATAACAAGCTTACATATTCTATACTATACAAATATTTCTCTACAAATACTTATATCATATAAGAAGTGCTCCAGAGCATATAAATAGACTTTCGTCTTATAAACACACCTCATTAAATAGAGGACAGTAGCTCACACTTTTGCGTGTCCCCGAAGTAATTAACAGCCACACAAGAGGGGTTGGCGTCGCATGCAGTGATGCATTCGGTGTAGGTAACGCCGAATATCTCATCGAGCTCGTTGTCGGGTTGAGGAGGAGGAGGAGGAGGAGGAGCGACAGACGAGAGTAGCTCACACTTTTGCGTGTCCCCGAAGTAATTAACAGCCACACAAGAGGGGTTGGCGTCGCACGCAGTGATGCATTCAGTGTATGTAACGCCGAATATCTCATCGAGCTCGTTGTCGGGTTGAGGAGGAGGAGGAGGAGGAGGAGTGATAGACGAGAATAGCTCACACTTTTGCGTGTCCCCGAAGTAGTTAACAGCCACACAAGAGGGGTTGGCGTCGCACGCAGTGATGCATTCAGTGTATGTAACGCCTAATATCTCATCGAGCTTGTTATCGGGTTGAGGAGCTGTTGTGGGAGCCTCGGAGTCTGTGGTCGTAGTATCCGTTGACAGAGTGGTTGCGGTTGTCTCCGTGTTTACAGCCGTGGTGACAGACACGCCAGTCTCTGTGGTCGTAGCAGCAGCGGTAATAGTAGTAACGGACGATAGCTCAGTGGAAGAAGAATGAGGGCGGCATGGTCCGGCGTTAACGCCAGTAAAGGCGACGCAGGCAAAGATGCTAGCTATAAAGTGTGAAGAAATCATGATGATGGATAACCCAGGTTGAAAGTGTGAAAGCGACAGTCGTGGGTATGGTCAATTTAATAAAGAAGAGATAAAAAACTGTTAGGTGCGGCTGAAGAAACTATTGAAAGCCATGTAGGTTTTAGCTCCTCCTTTTCATTAAACCCTTATCAAGCGGCCAATCAGCTACAGTGCTTTACTGTAACTTGTGGAAATTGTGTTTTAATTTATTATTTACTGTACCAATAAGCGGTATACTAAGTCATTCAGGCTTGCACGCCACACCAACTAGTATATTTGTTTAAGGACAGCGAGGGACCTTCTAGCATAAGGAAGGGATAGGGTAACTTAGGAATAATAAGGATTAATAGCTATGTCTATAGAATTAAAGCCATAAAGTCTAATATGTGTAAATGTGGATATAATAAAATAGCTATCCTATCCAGCCATACATAATATTTTCAGCTCTAGGCACGGACTGGTATATAAACATGCACCACGCTCAAATAGTAAGGATTGTCACGGGCTATGGTCGGTATATCAGGCGGACAGAGAACGCTTCAGGCTGGATACGGTTTATTGCTACAGATAGGCACTGCAGGCAGGTCAGGCTCTATTGACAGGACGTAGCTTAAAGAGCTACATTTAGGGGATCTTCAGTTCGTAATCTTAAAGGTCTGCGATAACGTATCGCAACGTGACCTCAGGCGCTTGGCTTAATGTCAGGTAGCTCTCTACTACTACTACTACTATCATCAGTACCAGAATCCAGGGCATGACCCCAAACATTATCAAGTTAAACAAATAAAGCGCTTCAGCTACTCCAGTCCATCCCTCTCCAATTCCTTCAGCAAGACCACGGTCTCCCGTAAATCTGCCCCCTATTACTTCCACACAAGCCATAACTCCCAAGCCCAATAGTCAAACTGCCATTCTCACAGGTGCTTTGGCAGGGATCTCGTAGTATGTTACTATCCAATCCGCCCAAATAATAACAGTGATAAACATGCATGGTACCTCAATAATTTCGGCTTTGGACGGAGGGAGATGATATTTGGGGATGACGCATAGTCGGCGGATGGTGCCGAAAAAGAACCCTGTGGAGAAGACGACGCCGAAATGAGTGATTGCGAGGCGAGTTATAGTTGGGAAGGAAAGATTTGAGAGAGTTTTGGCGGGTGTAGTATCGGTTTTTGGCGCCATAGTTTTTCGAGATGGTGTTCCTTGTTTCAATGGTAAGAAGATACTCAGAAATCGGTTCGAGTTCAGTATTTATGCACAAAACATGGCACAAAACCGTGAACGAAACTCAGAAATTAGGAAAGTGAGCATGAAATATTCTGCCAAGAGTGAATGACAGGTAATAGGCAGAGATATATACTTGTAATTTGATCAGGAGATGGTGGACTGATCTTTTCATAGAGCATAAGGTCTGGAACGAGATCGAGCCGCACTACTCCAACCACCGCACCAAAATTTTTTTTTGGCCGTCTCTATCTATTAGGAGGCTAGATAACTCTTGAAACTCTAAGGGAACGGGCCCTCTGTGTCGCCGCGAAGATCCTATAGGAAATGCGCAATCAGAGCCTATTTTTACGAAATTCACGTCCGAAATGGCTGAAAAGTAACATGTTGCAAAGACGAAGTAACAAACAGTTCCTGGGCATCGCGATGACTTAATTTATGGCGGGGTAAGGAGGTCATAGAAGATAAATAGTCATGAAATCAACGAGGCTCGCGGAATAAGACGCCGGCCCGCTAAATTTATGAGTTATGATGTCCCTGACTCGGCCTACTGCTGGATTGAAGCTGGTCTGGGATGTAACCTTAAGGCACCTTGGAGTGTTAAGGCTAGGTAGGTAAGTTTAGGCTGAGGTGCTTTGTCGGGCTATGTTTGGAATCTGGCAATGCCTAGATCTGAGACTGTGTCCTTTGGAAACCCGGTAAGGGCTTCTCAAATCAGATGGTGGCACTGACTTGCACAACCCTTACCGAAGGATGCCATCGCCGCTGAGATTTTCAACGCTCGCTCAACTCGATGGCCTAACTTGATGGTGATCATTTCAACCGAGTCAATACCTAGACCGGTTTCACCAAATCCTCTCTACAGATAGAACTATGACTAGCCTTGCTGACGCTTTTAATGAGAGCTAGGGTAGAATAGCTTAATAGTAAATACTACCCCTATCCTAGCCTTAGGCTCAAATCTTCAGTTGAGATAAAGACTGGACTAGTGACTAGGCTAAGGGTATAGCCTAAGTATCAGTATAGTTGTTAACACTTCTAGTACATAGGCGCTGCGCCAAAGTCCCTTATAAAACAACATAAGTAAGCTAGCCTATATTTATAATAAGTACTAGGGGCTTAAATGAAAGACACATCCTTCAGCTACACATAGAGCTGGAAAAGTCATAAGAGCTTACAAATCCACACCGTAACAAAATTTATAGGAGTATTCTATCTGATAATGCCGAAGCGTATAAGACATAGGCAATCCTTCAAGAGTTTAACTAAGCGGCATGATACGTGATTTACATATAGGACAGGTATCGTGGCGCCTAAAGAACCATTGACTGAAGCAACTGCAGTGAAAGACGTGATAGCATTGTAAATGACGGATTATATCCTTATCCGCCATTGGCCCTAAACAAATTGCACTGAGAACTAGTCAGAGAATGGAGTTAACGTAGTATTAGACTTATGCACTCACCAGGTATTGAAACCGGATGTGATATTCACCACGTCATTCATTTCGGCCTTCCACTGCCTGTAAGTTCGTGCAGGGGCAATTTGGTCAAGTACCACTGGCTCAAAACCGTCCTCGCTGGACATAGTCTCATCGTCCGCGGCCACTGGATCCTGTGTTGCATGCTCGTGGGGTGTGAGACACCAAGAGCTTTTTGTACCTTAGAATATATTACCACGGTTGTTATGAGGTCGGGAAACGCACATGACATGACATGTTAGTGCCAGGATGAATATAGCGAGGAGAATGAGTCCCAGTGGCAAGTCTGTGGCTGGCGGCGAGTGGTTTCCAGTCTTGTCGGATGCAACTGTAGGAATAACGGCTACCATGGTGAAGATAGCTGGGCATATTGTGTGATTCGATCATATTCTCGGTTCAATAAATCTAATTGTATGGATGGTTCACTTGGTTTATTAAATACAGTATGAAAGGAACGTTTTCCTTACCTCATCTTCCCAGATTCAAGGGGAGAAAAAAACCTCTCCCCACCTCCAGCTCATCCTAACGGCCCCTTCCATTCGCCCCATTTTCACCACACCCTCGGCGACGTTGTTGAGCCAGACTTTCTGGTTCATACGCCCGTGCCTGTGCTGCCCAGCGAGTCGCCGTATTGTATATTGCCTACGCCGAGCGCCGCTGTTTCCATCACGTTGACGCGCGGGCGCGTGATACCCACCGATGGTGCATCCCAGCGTCCTTGGGGCGAACTCGACGTCCGGAGTCTAGTCGGTGGTGGTATTTTTTGGCCATGGATACCATGGTATTTTGGTTATGGGTGGTTTTTGGTCTTAGAATATGTGTCTTGTATACATTTGGCTGTAATATGGAGGTTGATTGGCGTTAGTATTTATTATATCTGGCAGATCTGTGGCGTGCTTTCTGTCATTTGATGCCATCCACACTGCACTAACCTCAAGTGACAAGATGGTTGAAACAAGTTCCATCCCCGATATGACGTTAATTAACACTCTCAACCTGTCATCTATGCATCTCTATTGGATCGAAGTTTCCGCGCAATTATCCTCATTCGCCTACAATGACGTCTCTAGGTAACATTCATGTGCGCCCGGTGAGGCCATCAAGGGCAGGGTCGGCAGACTTGTGAACTTTGTTCAAAAAAACACCCCAAGAAAGCTTAATCACCTGTCACTTCACTTTGAGGGTGCCGGTGTCAGGCCACTAGAATGCTCTCCGTCACAGATGTCGACACCAAAGCCTCTTTCATGTAGCCTTGGCTTTTCTTGCCTGAATTCACTCAAGGGCCCAGGGCAGTTCCATCCTCCCGCCACATCGGCTCGCTCTCATCCAATACTGAACCCATCTGTAGCAGAATTATCAGTATCATGATCTTCATTAAGAAGATCCCGAGCCGGCTTCTCGTTGTTGGAATACTCGTTGCCTGTTGTCCAAGTCCTTGGGTCACTTGTTCGTCAGCCTCTCCACTCCAGCAGCCATGCCATTAGTCGCCTCAATCCGTGGCTCATCATTGCGCGCCCCCAATGAAGCTCTGAGATGTCAAAAGTGCCATCGAGTTCGTCGAGAAGACGTTGATCTAACGTGTGAGGGGCATTGACAGGAGAGGGAACCTCCAGGTGAAAGTGGGCGTCAGGTATCATGACATAGGATTCGTGAGGTCAGCATGATCCTGCATAGACAGGAGATATATCATAGAGGACAGTACTGTATCATTACCTGAACCTCTCATCTTATTATCTCGGCTTGTCAACAGCCTTAAACCACAAAAGGATGAGACCCGCCCCCGTGCCGTCGTTGCTAGCATCGGGGCGCTGGACTTCTACCGCATCTCACTCGATGTTAACTCGCGTTGCCCGAATTTCATAGGCGCTCAGGACCATCAACGTAGAATTTCTCAATTCGGTGCAACGCGAGTCTCTCTCCTCTCTTCCAGGATGTCTTTAAACAACCCGAGGAGGATCTCAATTCCGCAACCTACTTATCTCTTCATCCCCTTCATCGTCAAATCTCGATTTCTTAAACTCTATTCTCCAAGATTGGAATTACGCATGTGGAACAGTCTCTCGTAAATGATAAAAAAAGATCCCTGAGCCTTTTTTCAGTTACTATGCTTAACAAGCGCCATTTAGGGTCATCTACCAAGTAAAGCTAAGATAGAGGAATGAGTTTGGCTCCCGGATAGCGAAAGATACTAGGCTGGTTTTTGCTCTACTGGACTATATGGCAGAGAAGCAGTGGATTGTATGATCCTCGTAAATATCAGGTAAAGATATAAAGACGTCGGAAACACTCGAATCCTGCCCCTAGCGGGGCAAGCAACGGATTCTCTTACAGAATCCACATTGGGATCAGTCTCCTCACATCCGAGTCAGCAACTCTCCGACCACTATCTTTGCTTAGCCCAGAACCCATCACAATTCTCTCCTGTGAGTAACCTGGAACTGTACACACTTGAGCAAATATAGACAGGTCTGGAGATGATGACAGTTGCAGCCCAAGGCTTCCTTGCACAACACCAAGCAAGCCTCACTGAGGCATTACGAGCAAGAGCGAATGACTTGCCGGAATCGGCTATATACACGGGGTGTGATATTCTGCAAGAGTTTTGTCGCATCCGTTATGGACTCTCAGATAAAACATCTGAGCCTGGCCACGAAAGAAGTCGGCAAATAATGACCGCCGAAGTATCTGTTCAATTGCATATTAAGGCTCTAGACAACGAGCTTGAGACAAAGAGATGTCGTATTCATGAGCAGACTTGAACCTTGTATTAGGACTATATCGTCCTAACTGTTGTTCTCAGAAAGCTCTGAGAGAGATGTAATATTCTGCACAGAGCATTTATTTAAATGCAGCTTGGTTAAAGTTGGACGATTGTCTTTCCGCAACAGCACTTGTACGTATTGAGCGACATTGAAATGCATGCTGCTAGGTAGCAACTTCCTATACTAGTAGTACCTTATAGATGAGAACTGGAATGACAGCGTGCTTTTCTTGATCCATCAAGACGACACACACTCTAGCTTATGTTTCATGTTATCCGATAATTTTATAAAATAAACTTATATGTTATTGGGTATTAAAGCGGCGCCTCGACCACCCACAAAAGTTCTCCTTGATCTCGTACCTGCAGCTAGACTGAGATGCACGGTGAAGGTAACATGCACGCGGCATTTTGTATTGTTGGCTAACGACGCACACAAAGTCGATACCTCGATAAGGTCGGATGGTCGGCTAGAGACATGCCGAATGGACAGGATACCTCAAAGCTGGTACACCCAGGCTCGGGCACGGGGCTGGTGATGAATGATATCTAAGCAAATCTTAGAGCAATGTTAAGCTTTTCGGTCAGGTAAGATAAATATTTAGGCGAGGGAAGTCTCTTTTGATACAGAATATCCTGAAAATCAACTTACGCTGCGGCCCTTCCACCATAACAACTACACTCTTCCAGTGTGTCATAATAATGATGGTAGGTATACAGATAAGTGTAGATCGATCGCAAGACTTACTATGAATCTCTTTGGCATATAATGTTGTCTATAGTAAAGCATTGCTTTTTACATATGGCACTATTAAGTGTCACTAGATGTGTTATCTATGGGCGGAAACCTACGTCTATCTATTCCAATAATCAAGAAAAAACCCTATGCTGGTGAATGAGTTATCCCGAAAGACTTCATTTAGCAATAAAAAGTCTTTTAAAACAGTTTGCTCTACTCATTATGATATATAACTAAATGATATTTAGAGATTAAAATCAATATATAACTATTAAAAAATGTAGTTACTGAGGTAAGTTATTGTACAGGTATAAAGGCTAAGTAGAAAGTAAACTACAGAAATTAGTTAATAATATATAGCCTTTGTGCCTTATAGAGACTTATTTCGAGCTACCTCACTTTAGTTCCAAACTTTTACAGCTTGCTAGAAAATGCAAATACCGAACGTACTAGTATTATATCAAATCAGCAGTTAATTTTCATATCACATAGTCTTTCCGGTTAATCTCTTCAACAAGTTATACCCGAGTTTGGCACTAATCTTTCTTTATTTCGCGCACAAGCCCTTCGGGAGTGAGGTCTTGCAAGAATTGCACTTGAAGTTGTTGTTCTTGCTGGTTGTGTTAACAATGACGTCTAAGTCGTTGTCTCGGAAAGTATTCCGGAGAAAGATATTGTCTGAAGCGATGAATTTACGCTTCAGGGTCAGGCAACTCAAGCCGAATAGGGGACTCATTGGGTTGCATTCCTCGTCAATTACCACCAGGCCTACAGCCGTGCCCCTATTCTTTTGTCCTTCAATAAGGTTATCGCTAACTTTGGAACCGGCCGCACCATCAATAGTAATTCCCCAAGCGATCTGGCAGGCGGGATTACTCGGGCCGACGTGATTGTGACGGATCTTGGCGCGAGTAACACCAGCATCGATAAAGATGCCAAAGCAGGACTGCGAGACCATATTGTGGTGCACATCTGCCCTGTTTGTCTGGACACAGAGACCGACGTCATAGCCAGTGACCGTATTTTTCTCGACATGGACATCAGAGAAATTATCCATGCAGATAGCAATCCCTTGAACTGCTAGGCCCATGTGTGAGACCTTGTTGCGCTCAACTGCCGTCTTGGTCGAGCCAGCCGTAAGAGTACCATACTTGGCACCATCAGTGAGTGTATTCTTGCTGATAAGGGTATTCATGGCACCAAGGATAGCAATGCTGATACCAGAAAACTTGCGGACTTCGAAGCCGATGATGGTAACATCTTTGACGGGTCTCTTCACTGATAGAACCTTGCGGTGCTCAATGACGAACTTGTCCAGCTTGATGCCTGTCCCTTGCACACAGATGCCAGCCTCCGTCTTAGGACCACTGAGGCCTGAGCACATATTCTTAACAGTCTTCTTGGGAGGAATCAGGACAGCGCCCTTGCCGATGAGTTTGATGCCGTCTTTAGAGATGGTGAGCTGCTCGGCGTAGGTACCCGCGGCAACAACAATCGTATCGCCGCGAGAGGCCTTATTAATAGCTTGCTGGATTCGCTCATTAGGGCGGACATGGATGGTATGGCGCTGGCCGTAGTGTCCGCTATTTCCATAGCCGGGGGTATAATAGTCCTTGAAGTTGCAGCAATGCTTATCTTGATACTGGCATTTAGGTTTGTTCCGGGCTGCGGAAGTTAGTAGGATAGCGTGAACGGTTAAAACAAATACAGACATTCTAACCCTTCTCCATCTGCGAGAGGTGAAGCGGCAACGCTGCCGAGAAGAAAGAGGCCCAAAATGGTAGACGTGAACTTCATGATGGTCAGCCAATGTGTAGGAGCGAGTATGTGTCTTCAAGCGGGGACTAGATTCGGTACCTATACCATGAAATCACTTAGGGTTATGAACGGGATTATATAGTTACAACGTCTTCGGCTGCCCGTTAGACTCACCTAGCCTGCAGTGAGACTCGAAAGGCGCAGCTTCTACGTCGCTGATTTCCCCGAACCAGGAACGTGAGGTCAACCGTTGCAAGCAGATAGATTGAAACCCAAGGATCATATGATGTCCTAGCGACTTGAATGTGGCGTGCGGGTGGGGCAAGCGACAAGACATTATGAATTCATATTGACGAAAGAAAACAGCAATAAAGCGTTTTTAGGCAGTTGAGGCCATTAAGTTGTAATACGAGAGTTACGAGCTAAATGCAGGTATGGGTTTAAACTTTAAGCGTATATTAGTAAGTATTAAACCATTTCCGAGTGAATTACAACACAGACATTCAGCCCTAAAGACTAAGGTTAAGCCTGCCTAGTCTCCGAGTCCAAAACTACACATCAAACTTTGAGCGCATACTTTCTTGATGAAGAGGAATAAGCCCTAACAACAATCAGCAGGAGTCCTGCCAAACAACAGAGGAGACGATGGTGGACAAGTAATTACCTTGAACACAGCCTAATATATACTTCATCTCCTGCCTATATCACCCCGCCTGCAACGTTTTGAAGGCCTAGCATGGATAGTTTCGGTCTGGTTGATTGTTGACGCAGTCCTGGCAGTCATCGGTGTGAAAGCTTTTCTTTTCACTATCGCATTGCTCTGAGTTAGGTGAACCTGGCTTCTGCGGGCATCCAGGACCAATGGCAGATGGGTGACAAAAGTACGTGATGTGTCCTGGTTGAGATGGGCTAGCATCGGAATGGCAGCAATATTTGCAACAGATCATGATGGAGGTGTTGACTCGGCTCCACTGAAAAATATGAAGATGACGAAAACCAGCAATAACGCTTTTGTTGGATTGTTATCAAACATTGTGATAGGATTAGGCTGAGTGTAGATAGTATAGATATGTCTCAAGAGAGTGGATTAGAGGGGTGCAGTAACAGGTGTAGTCAGGAGGGATAATTGGATTGAATGCAACTGCTCCTCCATATATCTTGCTCTCAACATCGACAGTCAGCAGGCGAATAAACCTTAGAAGTGCTACAGACTTATGATCCATTGCTTTCTGAGGCGCTTATGTTGTGGCCTGATTTTAGGTGGTGAGATCACTATGAAATGTATCCATGAACTCTGCTGATTTCCAGGTTAAATATAGACTTTTTGCACTAGCCCTGTTCGCTGCTTACTCAATCGGCCCAAACGCCTTATTACACTTCGCAGCATCACCATGTTAAAGCATTACCTCGTTGGGGTCAAGTGATGAGCCCTTAGGAGATACGACACATTGTATGCGTACAAGCATATTGCAACCCAAATAATCTTGCGGCTACACGTTTGGTCCGAGAGCTGTCCTTTTCCAGCACTAAGATAACACTCTTAGCGGTATACGAGTATATGGTTGAAGTTAGGATCCTCATCCAGCAGCCTGATTCATCAGGTGAATTGCTTTGAGCAGGTTGCTGGATCAACATTCAGAGGAAAGACCAGAGCTGGAAAAAGTGTACAGTAGGGAAATTTGATTGAATTTTTCTGAGACGCACCTTACTGTATAGGTAGTTCTCGTTCAACTATAGACAAGCTAGCAATTACGGAGGCACTAGGGTATCATGATGGAACTGTCCAGTAGATATGTTATTCGCAGCCGTTGATGCGGCCTAAACCTAGGTGACTACCCTCAACTTGACTTTAGACATCGAATCAAGTCTAGTAACTATGCCCTACCGAGATTGGGCAGCAAAACCTCATCGAATCTATCAACGTATGACCACAAGATTTTAATCTTCTTATCCTCCACAACAAGGACATCGCCATCCTGAATAACAGGTACCTGATTATGATCGTCCTCGGTGCCCTCCGGCACAACCTCCCATCGCCCGGTAACCATATTTTGGCATATACTGGCTTCTCCTTTGGCGCGATGATTGAACCCTTTCAGCTGATCGAGCAGAAGGGTGGATCGTTGGAGTAAGCCATCGTGGCCGTGGTGGGTAGTGCCGTCGAAGTCGAACCAAACGATGTCGGATGCAAAGATTTCCTTGATGGCGTGGAGGCGTGCCTCTGGATCGGCGTAGGAGAAAAAATTGATGTCGCGTTGGATAAGTGAGGTCATGACCTCCTTAGAGTCATAGGTCCCCACGGAAACAGTGATTGTGTTGTTTGACATGATTGTGGTAAGAGGGGTTTGATATAAAGGATATTTTACCTCTTCTCGGTCTCTTTTTGCGGGAAACTCAGTCCTACTTATAATCTCTTCGTCATCCAGCTTCGTGGAGGAAGGGCTGTCTGTACATACCGAAAGTGGTGAAATCGCACGCTTGCTGAGATACTAGTAGAAGGCCAGTCGCGACATGTATCTGGATTTGGTAAAGCTGCTCCACTTAATTTCAACGCAGGCACCATACAGAGTAGACGCTTTATAGATAGGTCACCATCTAGAAACTAGCGCTGAGATAAAGCTGAACAAGAATCTGCACGATACTTACAAATCTCGAAGCTTATTTCGTCGTGTCTGACATTTCAGGGATATCAAAAAGTGCGGAATGTCCCCCAGACCTAGTGACCGAGTCCTTTCTTGTACTAATTGCCGGAAAAGGAAGATTCGCTGTGATAAGGTCATCGCTTGTGCACATTGCCTCAAAGTACTTGCAGTGTCCACCCTCTCATTCACTCTCGACGTCTTCCTCTTCGTCTTCCCTCGACAGCATATTATCCAGAACTGTAAATGGCGTGTCATTCCTAACGAGGCCCATATTTCGTTGCCCTTTAGCATGCATCCAAGGTTGTCATGAGTTTCAACCAGTTTCTATGGACCAATCAATGGTGAACTGTATGTTTGCGGCAGTAAGTAACCTAAACCAGCATACAATTGTTTAGAAACGGTTTCTTTTCTATGGACCATCACGGGAGATAGCAACTCTTTCGTGATAGTAGTTGGGAATATGCCTACTACCACTCTTTATCGTTGGACACCCGTCGACTTCTAAGTCTCTTCTCCTTACTTCTTCTAAAGCTCCATTCACTTGACTACTACCTCAAGATCCTGGGTTGCGTATTTTCTATGTCAAGTCTGCTTATTCGACAGCCGAAGTGCGGTTCTGAATCTACTAGTAGATAACTTGCTCCCCCTGATCTCGCTGTAGGAGTAGAAAAGGGCTGTTATGCTATTGATGCGGCCTTTGATGTATGAAATGGCCATCCTTTTTAGCGTCATTATGAACATATTGAGAATCTAATAAGATATGTTCGTTTACAAGCATATCTACTCCCTCAGCAACTCGTACTTCTCTCTCTATAAAATCCCTCGTTACGTGGAAGTTCGTGACCTCCGACCACGTCCATGGCAATCGGCACGTCGGTCATCTGGCTGTCACTATGATCTGGCCCTCGAAAAGCAACATCTGGGAACCCAGTCGACAGGACCTGGATGCAGATGTTTCTAGACTCGTTTTGTGTACAGTTGACGACCTGCCACGAGATCGAGCCGCAGAGTAGTCGCACATGTTGTTCAGAAAGTGGTGCATCTTGTTGTAATTTCAATCACTCACCGAGCACGCACGCGTCTTCCGGTCCGTAGACCAACACAATCGTCAATCGTAACGGCTTGTACACGCCGACATCGTGGACTACTCAAACAATTACCAATGGCTCCTCGAAATTCCAGGGGCCTTTATATACAAGCGTAACAGCATCCGACAGAGGATCTTCTCAATTATAGAAAGGCTAAAAGAGACCGTGTTACATTTGATAACAAACTTGGTCACGCCAATATGCCGTCCGTATCTATATCCTACACCACTAAAATGAAAGGTCAGTATAAGTAAGAAATACGTTTACACATTTAAAGGCTCTAAAGCTGAGAGTTTTTGGGTGGTACTACTAAGTGAACTCTAAAGAAAGTATCTACTATAGGTAGTACCCTCAGCCTCTTAAGACAATTGCAAAGATCAGGAGGTGGTCAGTTAGGGGGGATGCAATTAAAGTGTTCTCATATATGGCCAAGTTCAAACCCGGGCGAAAATACGGTTTCACGGATATAAAGGACCAGCACATGCCGCTCATAGCGAAGCTTACCATCGTGAGGAACGGGATCAGGATGAGGGTTAAGGTCAGAAAGCGAGAATGGGGCCGCGGACTTATATTCGTACGAGAAATCTACCAGTATGGTCGTGTTCACGTTCACGAGAGAGATTATCTTCACTATGGGGTCTCATATGGTGACACCTCGATACGGCCCTACGTCGATAACGTGTTCCTTAACATCGTCATGGTAAAGGCGCCTGCGGTAGAGTCAATGTGCAAAAACGGGAAGCCGATGTCTTCTGATATTCTCAACATCCTTGTCTACTAACATATGCATATAAAGATACTAGAGAGCTCAATATACGAGATGACTGACAGGAATTCCGTCAAGTTGTACGACCTTGTCATGAGGATCGCTGAGACTAAGCCGAGCAGAATTATACAGACACATAGCTAACTTCGGCATTTAGCATGAAATTGGATGCATCGTGTTGTAGGCTTCCGGTATCTTAAGTGTCGGCCACGCTATCAGCCTGGCCGCCAATGTGTAATACAGTGTTCGTCGCGTCCGTGGATTTTCACTTCACAGTCATAATAAAGCTGGTGTTTGTCTGCTTAATACCGTCCATCATGCATTATCCTGTCTTCTATCAATTTTTTCCAGATGCTTATATGATAAGGGAAAGCTTAAAAGGTAACAGGGTAAACTCAGCGTAGGGTAAAATTACAAGAAGCAAAGTGCTAAGTGTAGCTATCCTGTAATTACAATTATAGGCTACACAAGCGAGGTGGCTGGGTGGCTTATACTAATCACCTTTCTAGCTCATAACTATTAGATAATGCAAAAGTGTCATTATGATAATATAAAGCAAGTCTAAGTCAGCCTTGTACCCCGCACGTTATCTTCAGCTCAGGGTCTCAGTATCCAAGTATTTAACTTCAAACTATGCAACACATTTCACCAAATACCTGTGTGCTATTCTATACCTACTAAGCTCAAGTCCAATGTCTCTGCTTGTCTTTTGCAATGTCCCATATACTCCTCGGGATGTTCCCCTTGGTTCTTTGGTCCTGAACCTCCGACATCCCAACCAGGGAAATGTCACCAGCTCTAGCTTGGGCTTAGTCGAGAGTGTTGACTACAACTCTCGCGAACAGCAAGACTTCAAAGGACTGCTTGAAGCAGGGAAGAACACATCCTTTTGGACACAAATAACCACACTCTTATCCTTCAATCGAGAAAAGTCCAAAACCGAAAGTCTTGCACTGGAGGCCAAGGCGGGAAAAGTCTACGAATTGAAGTCTCCAGAGGACGTGTTCAAGACGCTGTGTCAAGAAAAAGAGGTTCAAACCAAGCTGACAGAGCAATCTCAGCAACACTACGACACTTTTTTCGTTGTGGGATGGCGGACCTTCGTTGATTCCAAAGTCGAGACAGTTGGTGAAGAGAGGGCTGATACTGGGGCTAAGGCAAAAGCACCAGTCGGAAAAGCTGTGAAAGCTAATTTTGCAGTTGATGTTGCCGATGCAGCAGATGTCGAAGTCAGGGGACAGAGGAGTACTCAAAAATCCGGTCAAGAGTCATATGGTATGGAAGGGGAGTATGTGTACGCGATCCAGTACCGTAAGGTCAAGGCGAACAAGGCCGATTTGGGGGCATCGAAAATTGACAGAGATGGCTTTTGGAGAATGTTCACAGATAACAGGGGTGTAACGGCAGAGGGTATGGCAACCTTCCCAGAAGATGTTGGAGATGTTGGAGCAAATTTCGAATATTATGAGGGTGTTTTCGATAACAGTAAGACCGATTTGGGGGAGAAGGAAGATCAGGGCTCTGAGCCGCCTAGTCTGGTGACAAAAAGTGGCGAGAAGTACATCTTTCTTGGAACGGACGGGGAGGAACAAGAAGACGAGGATCTTGACGAGGATGCGATCTGAAATATGGCAGCCTTTCTTCCCACAGTTTTCATTAGCAGCAGAATAAAGTACCCAGACATCGTTGAAGCAGTCTACAACTGATATCCAACATAAGCTATTTCCTTGTTCAAACTTCCATATTTCCAGTGTGAGTCCAGACCGAAAAGTCATTAAATACCAATGTGAATGAATGGCACCCATGATAGAACATCCCTGGCTGGATCAATGCTCGACCCAGGCCTTTTTACCCGCTTGAGCAACCGCACTGCCTCATGTAAAGCAAATGCGACAGCATAATTCCCATCCAATTCCGTAGACTGTTCACCCTCCAAGACCTGCTGGGTAAACCCGATCAATTTCTTATAGAAAACCCTCGCAACATCAACAGCAGCTTTGTTGTTTGCCTCCCACATTGTCCCGATCACATGAGGAAATCCCACAAGCTGAAAAGTACTCGCTAAATGAACTGCTTCGTCGAGGAGACTCTCTGCTGCATTTTCCGCTGTGGAGCAGGCAGAGAGATAGGCAATCTGTGAATTCTTCCCGTGGAGATCTATCAGGTCGTGGATGGTGAGGCGATCTGGCGTGCCTGGTTTAATAGCATCTGCTAGCAGAAGATCGCCATTGAGGGATCGATAGGGTTTGAGACTCCGTGGCAAGCAAAGTGAGCAATGTTGCAAGTTTTCAGAGCTTCGAGAACCTCTTTCTTCGATGGAAGAGAAAGGATCTTTGGCGTAGGCAGTTGCGAGTTCTCAAAGCAAGCTTTGATAGTTTCTGCTTCCTCATCCGCTGAAATATTTGGCTGTCCAACAGTCCGTGGCATGGAGGTGATCATTAGCTGTTGGCCTTTTTGTGTAAGCGGTCGAAGCTTTATATCCTTGGCATAGCTCAGCGCCTTCAGAGTTGTCACATAGCTCGATATCACATGACTTGCAGTGTTGTCCTTTGATTTGCTTTCATGCCTTCCGGCAGCGTGAAGTGGGCAGAGGCCAGCTACACCATTCGTAACCCAAAGCAGACGAGGCAGATTTGAGTTGGGGTTGCTTGAAAACGGCTTTGGTGTAAGGCGAGTCAAATCTTCCTTGAGGCTACTGAGAATCGGTTCAACAACCGCCGTCCATAGCCACTCGAGGTTCGTTCGAAGCTCTTCATTTCGCTCAAACAGAGTACTAGGAAGCCCTTGGGAAAGTTTCTCACTTCCAATAAGTTTCCTTGCGAAGGCAAGCAGCCTTGCATAGGTATCATCGGGTAGTTGGATTGAGCGTATCTCGCTGCTTGTAATGAGGAAAGCATCAGCCCGAATTGATGATGCATTGATGGAAACAATAGGGTGCTTCGACGCCATAGACTGCATTTGTTCCCTGGATGGAGAGAGTTGAAATCTTTCAAACCCATTCAAATTTTCCCTGATATGTTGTTCAAGCTCTTCAAGTTCTCGTATGGATGCTCTCCGTTCCTCTGCCCTTGCCAAATTTGCGTCGTAGAATAGATCATCACTCGTGTCGGTTAGGCGTGGCAGGAACTCCGTTCGCGTCGTACAGTCAAGTCCTTCTTTAGACAACTGAGATACACGATCTCTCAGTAGCTCATATTTCGCGGTAAGATCTTTATCTACCAATTCCAGTTCACTGACATCATTTCGCTGATTGATCATCAAACCAGAGATGATACCACGACCAGATTCTAGGATCTCCAGGGCTTCTGCGTTGGTTTTCCCAAGCTGCAACGCGCAAGATGCAGCAAGAGATGCCGTTTCTGAAAACTCTTTCAGTGTGTGTTGCTGATCACTACGGGCTAATGTTCCTGGACTAATCCGCGGCAGCAGCTCGATAACCTTTTGAAGAGAACCGTATGCCTTTTGCCAATTCTCATCGTTGATGTATTGAATCGCAAGGACTGTTCCAGCTCGAGCTCTAGTCATCACTGTTGCTGAATCTAAATTCAAGACTTCCGAAAACAGACACTTCGAGATATTTCGGTCATTCTCGTCTCTCCCCGTCCAGAACCGACTTCCAAGCCAGCGGGCCAAGTTGAATAGCAACATGGCTCGCCTCGGAGAATGAATTGGAGCTGTCTCCAATGCTTCGAAACCACAATTGATCGCTTGGTCAAGATCATGGTCTTCCTTGAACTTTTGATACTTTTCATGCCAGAGGCTGCCGAGGGATGCCACAAACATGTCTCGCTCGAAGTGTTGTCTGGGAGTTGTCTCAACAGCTTCACGTACGTTCTCGAATGCTTCGTCAATGTCGCTCCT
Source organism: Fusarium guadeloupense (assembly GCA_021655865.1). Lineage (NCBI taxonomy): Eukaryota > Fungi > Ascomycota > Sordariomycetes > Hypocreales > Nectriaceae > Fusarium > Fusarium guadeloupense. Next base: position 17,535 of record JAJJWM010000419.1, read on the forward strand.
GGAGCCGGTCTTCTCAAACTTGGTACAAAGGAAGTTTCCTAAGGCGTAGCACAATCCAGCCCAGTGTGGTTGGCTTGGCAATGAAGCACTTTTAGCTTCTTTCCCATACTTGATGCTATTTTCCAGATCTTCGGGCTCGAACGTCCTCTTGTGTCTTGAATAAAGCATCATGCTCAACCCGCTCAACCGAATGGCACGTCGAGGGTGGTCGGAGGCAGTTGCACCAACAATGGTCTCGCACAGGGTTATCGCGTACTGAACATCCTCGAGACGCCCAAATACATCAAATCGCTTACGTACTGCCTCAGCTAGGTTGACCATATAAATCTGTGTGACAGGGTCGGCAAGACGCGCATGTTCCAGGGCTGCACGGCCATGATCGACAGCCTTGTTCAGGTCTTCCTCCACACCTGTTCTATCAAATCTGGCGTATCTCATGCCCCCTAGATGGTTATGAATCCTTGGCCGATCGGGATGGCGAGGGAATCTGTTTTTGATCGTCTCAATCGCAGATTCACAGAGACTAATTGCATGCTCGAGTGTTTCCATTGATCCGTTGACCAGATGAACCTGATGCAGAATTATACCAAGATTTGCCTTAGCATGAACCCCGCGAGGATGATCAGGCTGGAGAAGCTCGACTGCAAGAGTACTTTGTTCAACCGCAGCATCGAGGTCTGCTTGGACTCCGTACCTGAAATATCTATCACGAAGTTTGTTGGCTAAATCAGAGAGGTACCCTGTTCGATTGGGATCCTTGATATCTGATACTGCTTCCGTCTGCATATCAATCGCTGTGTCAAGGTCATCTCTGAGGTTTGTATTCTCAAACTTGGCGAAGAATGCACCACCAAGGTTGAAGAGACATCTAGCCCTTTGGATTCCGTTTTGTTGCACTTCTAGCGACTCTTGTCCATACCGGATTGCCGCACCAATGTCGTCCATATCTTGAGTGAATGAAAACATGTCGGCCTATAAGCTACACAGAAGAGTCAAGACTTCTGAATATTCGGGATTTCGGCGCGGTATGTATTCTTTTGCTTCTTTGGCTAATCGAATCGCTTGTCGAAGATCTGCTGCCGAACCTTCGAATGTGAATCGAGAAAGCAGCATCTTGGCATCGTTTGTGAGATATGTCGCCCAATTCGGATCCCTCGGCTGCGACAGATCAATCACCATTCTTACTTTCTCAAGCGCCTCCTCCAACAAACCCAGCTCGCCTTTCCGCTCACTCATTACTGCAAGTGCTGTTGCGTAGCCAAAGAGTACGGTTGTACGGTGAGCACTACTTGCAGATAGCTTTGAGACAGCGTTCTTGGAGTACTCAACGGCTAACCGTAAGTGGTTGTCGTCACCCGTTGCGTTGAAAATGTCAAGGTGTAGATGCCCAATTCTGCCAAGATCCCCGGCTCGGTAAGGCCCTTGTTCAGGACTGGTCGCCAGGATTCGTTCGGCGTGGTAGAGCGCGCGTTCGAGATCGTGGTGATCTCCAGCCGTTTGATATCTAGTGAATAACAAGAAGTACAGCCTCTCAATCGTGTTTCGGAAGGTGGGATCGGTTTCTCTCTTCAGTTCAACTCCCTGCTCAAGGTTTTCAATGGCCCTGGCAATGTCTTCTCTCCTCTTCGTGATCTCGAATCTATATCCCAGCACATCTCCCAGTTTTATAACTATGGCGGAGCGATTTATGTCATCCACGGTGAGAAGCTTAGCAGCCTCCTCGAAGTGCTCGACCGAAAGATCAATAGCAGTCCGGGATTGATCCACATCATTCTTATCTCTTGAAAGCTTGAACTTAGAAAATTGCATGTCTCCCAGGTAGAAGAGACAAATCCTGGACTCACTCGGAGAATCCCTTGCACATGTCAGGGCTTCTTTGCCGTACAAAATCTCCTCGGTGAGAAACTCCTCATTGTTTGTAGTCTTGTAAGATTCGTGAAGGTTGTTGCTTAAAGCGGACAATCGATAACGACGGCTGGGGTGTGTGTTCGGAGTTTTCTCCGTAGCGAGCCTCAGATATTCGATGTCCTGATCAAGTTCATACCGAGCCCAGTACATGTCACTAAGCTTGCTGGAGATGGATCGCAATTGTTGTCCATCTACCATGTCCGATATTATAGTTTCGGCAGTTTCGATGGCTTCCAAAAGGTCATCGCGCTGGCCATAGCATTGATAGCGGTCAAAAAGAACAGTGGCGAGGAAGCAGTTCATCGGTATTCTCTCCGGATCTTCAGAACTGGCCAACTGCTTAGCAAGTTTAAGGTATTCAATCATCTCGTTAAAGTCTTCCTCTGAATTTGTCCTAGCAATGCGGTGGCGAAGGTTGGATGTGAGCATCGAAAGGCATGTGAACATTAGAGGGCGCTCGAGATCAGCGATTGCCACCGCCTGACGGCCCATGTCAATCAGCTCATCAAGCTGATCAAGTGACAGGTTTTCAACTGAATCCTCAAGTGAATCCATCAGATTTCGTTGGAGTCTGGGATCCTAATGCGTCTAACTGTTCTCCTATGCTGGAGGCGGGCATTCGCGAAAATGTGGCGGGCTAGATGCGGATTGCGTATATAGAAGCTTTTTCAGCTGCTCTCTTCCAATCCGAGCTCTGTATCGTACTGGTTTGGGGGTTTGGTAATTTGTGTTTTCAGGACCAAACCGAGCATGCAAGTGAAACTTGGCGCGATAGAGAATAGAGAACGACAACTCGAAATAGAACGCCTGTCAGCATAAGATTATATCGGTAGTGGGGTTTAAGAAGTACATATGCAATGTACCCCCAAATCCCAGTCTCATCTCAAAATTTTAAGTTTTGAAAGCTACCACTAGCCTATTTTCATTCCCTAACGTCAGAATGACGTATATGCTTCAGCTACGTCCGTAAACATAAGGGAGAACGGAGGTCGGATTATCATGTGAACATTCCAGAGGCGATATACCTCTGTACTTTGTCGGGGCTTGGGGCTGCTATTATAACTGAAGTTGTAAAGGAGCCCGGTTCGCCTCGGCTGTTCAGCCAGGCTGCGATGACTGTCAGGCTGTGTATTTCCTTAAGGCTGAGGGTTAGGTAAAGTAATCTCATCCAGAGATCAGGGAGCTTTTCATATCCGCAATACCAACTTGTAGGATAGTATCATAATAAAAAACAGCCGGGATCGTGAAACAAGCCTTCTACCAGCTGGTGGGGGAGAGGCTTGTGATTGGTCGGACGACTGCCTGCAACACTGATGCTTATAACCAGTATGCAGGGGCATCACGATGGCAGAGAGGAATTTTATAAATGAAGTCGACCATGATACATTCGAATAACGGCCTCTCAGTCAAGAACCTCTTTGCCCACTGCATCTCTCCACTGTCGTGGTTAAACCACTCAACATGGCTCTACAACTCACTGCTTTACTTGTCCTTACGCCCCCTGTTCTATCTCAAACCGTTAGGATCTTTCAAGACATTAGTGTCGGCGCTGACTAATGCATCCGATAAGGGCCAGGGCTTGATTGTCTTGACTGCGGGCATTATTTTGATTGGCGATTGTCTTGCAGCTTTAAGCAACTTGTTATGATTTATATTGACGTTGGTCCTAGGGGACCTGGCTTGACTGGAACGCCATGTGCTGCAAAATGGAACTAATCTGTACGCCGACGACGAAATTGGCACGTCGGTTTGTTTTCTTGATTTTGCTCGTCTAGCCCAGTACAACTATAATACACAATTATATGACTCTAGAGGATGCTATAGGGTAGGAAGACTTGAAGCCAAAATGGGATTAATGCCCTATCTTGTTTACCGGCGTGAGTCATACGGACTGGTACTCTCTTAATACCCTTTTAAAAAGGCCAGTTTTCTTTATCTGGTTTATATTTATTGTTCACTATGCCGAATTGATAATTATAATAATGCTGAATAT